>OX439132.1:0-129190 GCA_949318235.1 Ecdyonurus torrentis | reverse complement strand
TATGATTCATAAATTAAAAGTCAGAAAAAATTTAACTGGCTTGTGCCGTGCTGCATGTACAATATCTGACACTAGACGGCACTGGTCGGCGCTTTATGTCCCGCACGTGCTTCCCATTTGTCCCCAATTGTCCCATTGGTCTCTATATACTCGGCCGGTACCGTATTGTACACGCACTAGTTGTCCCATGCGTGCATTGACCTGGCCCGTGCTGTATCCAACACGCACTAGTGGTCCCATGCGTGCGTATTGGCGCGGCCCGTGCTGTATCCAACACGCACTAGTGGTCCCATGCGTGCGTATTGGCGCGGCCCGTGCTGTATCCAACACGCACTAGTGGTCCCATGCGTGCGTAGATTTGATGTAGGTAGGTTACTAGATGTTAGGTCGCATTGCGTTCGTCTTTTGTTATTTTAGCGATCACCTCTGATAGATTTACTTCCGGAGTTCAAATAATAACGATGTTTTTATGCCTCGGCACGAGTCAAATACCGGAAATAAATAGTTAAATCTTGCAGAAGACGATTGATTGCGCAGTCGTTATCTTAAGTTTCATAAAGTAAGTTCAGTGGTTACATCATGGCTTCTTCAATGTTAGTTAATGAGAAGAACTGTTCATAAACTGACATATGATGACCCACAGTCCTTCAGTAGCCCCGCCAACGTGTGATCATCCTGCGAGATATACAACTTGTCCTGTATCTCTTACGTCATAGTTACGGCTTTACTATAGGAAATGTTGTAGCAACGTGCAAGTCTCGCAAGTTTGCGGGGCTACCATATGGGTCATCATATGTGAGTTAATGAACAGTTCTAACATTGAAGAAGCCATCTTTTAACCCCTGAACTTATGTTTTAAGTTTGAGGATTTAATTAATGGTAATTGTCCAGGTCTTGAGGAGTGCCGCAGCTGTCTCGAGAGCGATAAGTCACGACTACTGAACCAGCTGCGTGAGGCCGAGCGTGCTGCACTGACGTCAGGCCAGCAAGTGGAGGCCTTGACCGCCGAGAAACTGCGTCTGGAGTCTGCGGGCAATCAGAGGAACCAAGAGCAACATGAGCTAGCGGCGAGACTGGCCAGTGAGGCGGAGGAGAAGGAGAGAGCTCAACAAGAGATGCATCAACTGAGGAAGCAGGTGAGTGCTCTTGTGTGGAGCTAGGGAGCAACATGAGCTAGGGAGCAACATGAGCTAGGGAGAGAGCTACGGAGCAATATGAGCTAGTGAGAGAGATCCAGGGAGCAATATGAGCTAGTGAGACAGAGCCAGGGAGCAATATGAGCTAGTGAGAGAGAGCCAGGGAGCAATATGAGCTAGTGAGAGCTAGGGATTTATATTAGCTAGGGAGAGAGCTACGGAGCAATATGAGCTAGTGAGACAGAGCCAGGGAGCAATATGAGCTAGTGAGACAGAGCCAGGGAGCAATATGAGCTAGGGACAGCTAGGGATTTATATTAGCTAGGGAGAGATAGGACTGAGCTTGAGACAGAGCACATCAAGAAATATATTAACTGAGGAGTCAGGTGAGTTTAGTGCTCTTTAATTCTAGCGAGCAATCTAGGAGCAACATGAGCTAAAGAGAGAGAGAGAGAGAGAGAGAGAGAGAGAGAGAGAGAGAGAGAGAGAGAGAGAGAGAGAGAGAGAGAGAGAGAGAGAGAGAGAGAGAGAGAGAGAGAGAGAGAGAGAGAGAGTGGTTGTGAGGCGAGTGTAGTAATCCTTTGCTGAGTGGAAGTAAAACTATGTGGAAGTAAAACTATGTGAAAAGGGCTAATGACAAGGAGCTATGCAGAGCAGAGAGCTAATTGTTGATTTTGTTGAAATAGATGATGGAGCTAGACAGCGGCCTAGAAGTGAGCAGACAGGAGCTGTCTCGACTGAGAGCTAGAGGAGCAGAGGAGGAGGAGCGTTGGCGTGGCAGAGAGCAAGCTCTGGTAATGAGGCTGGAAGATGGCAGAGCCAGGGAGCGCAAGCTAGAAGATCAGAAACACAACTTGGAGGTTTGTCTTGCGGACGCCACGCAGCAGATTCAAGAACTGAGGGTAAGTGAATTAACCATCGTATTTTAACCCTGGCCTATGTTGATTTTTGTATACAAGTTAGCAGTTTAAGTAGCCAGTGCAATGTAATCCCGGTGACGAGTTGATTACATTGAACTGGCTACTGAAGCTGCTAACATCAATCAATATTGATTTGTATACAAGTTAGCAGCTTCAGTAGCCAGTGCAATGTAATCCCGGTGACGAGTTGATTGCATTGAACTGGCCACTGAAGCTACTAGCATCATTCAATATTGATTTGTATACAAGTTAGCAGCTTCAGTAGCCAGTGCAATGTAATCCCGGTGACGAGTTGATTACATTGAACTGGCTACTGAAGCTGCTAACATCAATCAATATTAATGTGGACCTAATATGTCCTGTATCTGACCCCAGGCCAAGCTAGGAGGTGCTGAAGGCAGGGTACGAGCTCTAGAAAGTCAGCTGGCCTCACTAGAAATCGCTAAGAAAGAGAGCGAACAACGACTGAGCAGTGTAGGCTCGACTCTACGTAGGATCGCAGGTATACAACTGGACGGCTCGGTCAACTTGCCGTACCGACTGTCGAGTCCGTCACGTAGGTGGAGCCCGGCCAGGCATCATCACAGTCACCGCGAGCGTGACGACGAGAGAGCGGCCTCTGAGATATTGGATGTTGACCCTGAGGTTGTGCGTAAGGGAGTGAGGGCACTGATGCAGCAAGTAGCGCAGATTGAGAGAGAGAGGGTGAGTATTATCTGGACGTGAGTGTACACTTAGGCCATGTAAAATATTAGATGTCAGGTGATACGTAAGGTAGTGAGGGCACTGATGCAGCAAGTAGCGCAGATTGAGAGAGAGAGTCACAATCGCTAAGCACTATATTATGTCTATCTCGTATTTTGTCACGTGAAGAAAAATGTGTCAGTTGTTCCCGAAGGTTATGGAGATGGCGCTTGACTTACACACTTAGCTTAGCGTGACAAAATACAAGATACACTTAGCTTAGCGTGACAAAAAACCACTTACTAATTTTGCTTTGCCTGACAAAATATGAGTTACACATTTTGTTCGCCACAACATCGATGTAAAATATTAGATGTGTGGTGATACGT
Organism: Ecdyonurus torrentis; assembly: GCA_949318235.1. NCBI lineage: Eukaryota > Metazoa > Arthropoda > Insecta > Ephemeroptera > Heptageniidae > Ecdyonurus > Ecdyonurus torrentis. Next base: position 126,061 of record OX439132.1, on the reverse strand, counting down.
AAGAATAAGATGGTGAGTGTTACCTAGACGTGAGTGTACACTCAGGTCATGTAAAATATTAGATGTGTGGTGATACGTAAGAATAAGATGGTGAGTGTTACCTAGACGTGAGTGTACACTCAGGTCATGTAAAATATTAGATGTGTGGTGATACGTAAGAATAAGATGGTGAGTGTTACCTAGACGTGAGTGTACACTCAGGTCATGTAAAATATTAGATGTGTGGTGATACGTAAGAATAAGATGGTGGGTGTTACCTAGACGTGAGTGTACACCCAGGTCATGTAAACTGACCATATCCTCTACACTTGCACACTTATGTTAAAATTATTCCAGCGTCGTAAATGTAAAGCATGTCTTAGAGCGGCTCATACCGTCCTTCCGTCCGTGTTTTGTTATTTTGCCCAGCAATACTTCCTCTATAAGTTAACATTTTTAAAATTAAATTAAATCTTGCAACGTTTTTTATTTAATTGCCATCAAAATAAAGGGGAAAAAATGTTTGTCTTTTTTTTTTTTTTTTTTTTTTTTTTTTTTTGAGGGGGGAAGAGGGCTTTCCTAAGAAACACGAGACATCTGTTTGCGTACGCAGCCTAATGTCCCATTGCTCTAACTTGTAAGAGATATTATGGTAACCTAGCTTTTGTTTGTAGGACGATTACAAGACAGCTGTGAGCCAGGCTAACAAACAGCTGGTCGAGGCTCAGGAGGGGAGCGGCAAGAGCGAGAGCAAGCTGAGCCAAGCATTGAGCTCTGTCAGAGCAATACAGGAGGAGAAGAGCAATCTAGAGAGCAAGTTAGCAAGCAAGAGCACTGCCTTAGCTAAGCAGGTGAGCTGTCTGTTTGTTTGTCTGTCTGTCTGTCTGTCTGTCTGTCTGTCTGTCTGTCTGTCTGTCTGTCTGTCTGTCTGTCTGTCTGTCTGTCTGTCTGTCTGTCTGTCTGTCTGTCTGTCTGTCTGTCTGTCTGTCTGTCTGTCTGTCTGTCTGTCTGTCTGTCTGTCTGTCTGTCTGTCTGTCTGTCTGTCTGTCTGTCTGTCTGTCTGTCTGTCTGTCTGTCTGTCTGTCTGTCTGTCTGTCTGTCTGTCTGTCTGTCTGTCTGTCTGTCTGTCTGTCTGTCTGTCTGTCTGTCTATCTATATATATATATATATATATATATATATATATATATATATATATATATATATATATATATATATATATATATATATATCTAAATAATATTCTAATACTTTGCAATGTGGTTAGACCGAGGCGTTACAACAGAAGAGCGAAGAAGCTTTGCAGTTGCGAGAGCGAGTGACCACCCTGGAGCTGACCATACACAGCAGTGTAGAGGACAAATCACAGCTAGACGTGAGTGTCTGTGGTTTACTGACTCTTATACAAGTTATCAGCTTCAGTAGCCAGTTCAATGTAATCCTGGTGACTTGGCTACATACATTGCTAACATCGATACTACTGTATATTACAGGAGAAGGTAGAACGACTAAGACAGGCGCTAGGACGACTTGACGCAGAGAAGAGGGCTCTGCAAGACGAACTGTCGCGCAGTGATGCTCGAGGCACCAAACTGGAGCTGGCCAGGCTTTCCTTGGAGGGAGATCTGCAGCGGCTGCAGATGTTACTGCAGGAGAAGGATGCTTTCTGTCAGGTAAATATATATATATATATATAGTGCTTAATATTTAGTATATAGGATATAGTACGCATAATTACATCACATTACTACATTCATACAAACGACAACTCAGGACCACCATACACCAGGCCTTGCTATATATTTGACTTTACTATGTTTAGAAACTACAAGACAAGAGCGAAGGACAGGCCAGACTGGTGGCCTCGTTAAAAGAACGTTGTGCCTCTCAAGACCACCATAGATCAGGCCTTGCTATATAATTGACTGTACTATGTTTATGTTTAGAAACTACAAGACAAGAGCGAAGGACAGGCCAGACTGGTGGCCTCGTTAGAAGAACGTTGTGCCTCTCTCAAGACCCCCATAGATCAGGCCTTGCTATATAATTGACTGTACTATGTTTATGTTTAGAAACTACAAGACAAGAGCGAAGGACAGGCCAGACTGGTGGCCTCGTTAGAAGAACGTTGTGCCTCCCTCAAGACCACCATAGATCAGGCCTTGCTATATAATTGACTGTACTATGTTTATGTTTAGAAACTACAAGACAAGAGCGAAGGACAGGCCAGACTGGTGGCCTCGTTAGAAGAACGTTGTGCCTCCCTCAAGACCACCATAGATCAGGCCTTGCTATATAATTGACTGTACTATGTTTATGTTTAGAAACTACAAGACAAGAGCGAAGGACAGGCCAGACTGGTGGCCTCGTTAGAAGAACGTTGTGCCTCCCTCAAGACCACCATAGATCAGCTAAACCTGGCCTTGGAGAGAGCGGCCAGTGGTGAAGGTGACCTCAAGTCAGAGATACAAGAACTGAGGAGAAGTTTACTGGACACCAGCAGCTGTTCTCAGTCAAGTTCGGACAAGTTGAAGCAGGTACATCTACAATCTCTATTGAGCAATAATCGAACAAATGTTATTTTATTGATAAAGTTTTACGTACCAATTTAATTTTATTTTTAGTAAAATATTTATTCAAACTTTATTTAAATTTTAAATTTTAAATTTAAGTTTATCTTTTCATCGATCATTCTTACAAGATAAATGATCATTTTATTGTCAAACTAAATAATACAATTATCAATCATTGGTTACTATTAAAAAATACATTGTCATTTTATTGTGAAACTGATCTGTACAATTATCAATGAGTGAAAATAATTGATAATTATTAATAACAAATTATTGATCACTATTACATCAGATTAGACCGTCAAATTGGACATCAAAGCAATAAGACCTGGAAGGCAGGGCACCTAACATTAAAATTAAAATAATAGAGATAGTAGCTTCTAAACCCCCCTATTGTTTACAGCTACAAAAATGTCTACAAAACAGTGAGAACGAGAGGCGAGTGCTAGCAGAGCGACTGGATGCGGCGCAGGGTGCAGTTAATGAGTTACGTCGTGCGCAGGTGCAAATCACAGAGCAATCACAAAGATTACAGGTTAGTTATTTAGCATTGGAGACATTCTGGCCATTTTAGTAGCCAGTTCAATGTAATCCTGGTGACGAGCTGATTACATTGAACTGGCTACTGAAGCTGCTAACATCAATCAATATTGATTTGTATCTAAACACGTACAATAATCTAACTGAAATTTTAATTTTAGAATGAGCTTGCAAACAGTGAAGTACAGCGATCGTCTCTTGAAACACAACTACGGCTGTCAAACTGGCCCGGTGACAGAGAGGGTCGTGACGATGACGTCAGCAAGCATGAACTGCAAGCGGCGCAGCGAGACCGACTAGAAATGAAGGCCAAAGCAGATGCTCTGCAGGACAAGGTTAGTAGTGCCATAATTTAAAGAAATAACAATGAAAAATAACGTCTTTATGCAGCTTTATGTCATTTTAGCCAAAATATTGCTTAATTTTGAACATCCAACTAATCAAACAATACAAAATATAGTGCAGTAATTTAGTAATATATACTTGAACAAATTGACCAGCTCATGTGTGGTATAAAATAAAATTGACATGCAGTGGAGATGACATGTTACGTAAAACTTTAGTTATGTCAAACATGGGAAAACCTTATTAAATATTGACACTGCAAACATAACATGCAAATTGTTAGCATTGGAAACCATCTCAGCAAAATACATAATCTTAAAAACGTAATAAGTCTTAATAAACAAAAAGAGAGCAAAAAATTGCTTTTTAAAGGTATTTTATTTTATTTAACAACATGCAGGAAACAACAATGTTAAATTTTCTTATTCTCTAAGGAATAGATCAGAGAAAAACATATTCATTTATATCACAAAACACTCTTGATAGAACTTACATAAATAACTTTAGTTGGTTTTAAAACTCAACTGTAGCGCCGTAGCAGTTATCAGACAATTTGAGAAGATTTGATTCATACTAATTTTTGCATGTTTCTGACGTCATAAACATAAACATTCACGCAAATAGAATATTTTACAGTATTTTCACGCTATATATCTAGTTCGGCTATTTTAACATTCTGGTAAAAATTGCCATCAGTTTTGAAGATTCAGTTTGGTGTTTTTATATTAAAAGCACATGTTGTTTTATTTGTCTATGGCTCTAAGTCAGTCAATTTTTACGTTACAACAAAATGCTAAAAACTTTACTGAAGTATAAAAAATTTGTCTACAGGTTCGACAACTAGAACGCAGCCTGGAGCGCGCCAAGTCAACTCGAGGTTATGAAAGCAGCCACCAAGGTGGCGACACCGTACAGAGCCACCAGGGAGGTGTGATTGAGCAAGACATGAGAGAAATGAAGTGTAAGGTGCGGAGACTGGAGTCACAGTTAGCTGAGCGAGAGGCGGAGCTTGCGAGGCGAGGGGGCGTGGCTTGTGACGTCACAGATCGAACGTCACAGCAAGCTGAGCGACTATTGGAGGCAAGAGAAGGATCTCATAGGCAGCAAGTCAATAGACTGGAGAACCAGGTAAATATAGTAATATTAGGCGTGAATGTGTAAACATTGCTCTGGCTACCGAAGCTGCTAACTTGTATACAAATCAATATTGATTGATGTTAGCAGCTTCAGTAGCCAGTGCAATGTTATCAGCTTGCCACGAGAATTACATTGAACTGGCTACTGAAGCTGCTAACTTGTATACAAATCAATATTGATTGATGTTAGCAGTTTCAGTAGCCAGGTCAATGTTATCAGCTTGCCACGAGAATTACATTGAACTGGCTACTGAAGCTGCTAACTTGTATACAAATCAATATTGATTGATGTTAGCAGCTTCAGTAGCCAGTGCAATGTTATCAGCTTGCCACGAGAATTACATTGAACTGGCTACTGAAGCTGCTAACTTGTATACAAATCAATATTGATTGATGTTAGCAGCTTCAGTAGCCAGGTCAATGTTATCAGCTTGCCACGAGAATTACATTGAACTGGCTACTGAAGCTGCTAACTTGTATACAAATCAATATTGATTGATGTTAGCAGCTTCAGTAGCCAGTGCAATGTTATCAGCTTGCCACGAGAATTACATTGAACTGGCTACTGAAGCTGCTAACATGTATACAAATCAATATTGATTGATGTTAGCAGCTTCAGTAGCCAGAGGTCAATGTTATCAGCTTGCCACGAGAATTACATTGAACTGGCTACTGAAGCTTCTTTCTTATACCTGTATGTTCTAGATCCAGTTACTACGAGAGCAGCTTAGCCAAGAGGTAAAGCGACGACAATTGTACGTACTACGCAGCTCTCGCGCAGGCAGAGAGATGCAACAGCTGCGCCAGGCGCTAGGTGACTCACTGCGCACCGTGGCTCAAGACCCCAGTGTGGATGCTATGTTGTTAGAACACGAGGCTCGCAAGTTAGACTCCGCCTCTTCAATGTTACCTGAAGATGGCGGCAGAGCTAGCCGAGCAAGATCAACTACTCCTTGTCCTAATAAATAAATAATCCCTACGTTGGGCGCAATTCTAAGAAATCTCGGACATATCAGCTCAAACTAAAGTTGTGTTTATTAATGAAGTTTATAAATTATGTAAAACTGACGATCACCTGATGCCTTTATAATGCAATTTCGCATTTTAAGGATCTACAAGAGATATTTTACAAACAAGATTTGTTATATAACAGTTTTATGGTCACCCGCTAGTTGTAACTATTTGAATATTTGATACAATTTTATTAACTAATTACAAAAGTGAACGACTCAATGAGTTTAAACGTGGCTTAAATTCGAGGACTGACTGGCAATTAAACCTGGTTATTAATATTAAATTATCATTGACTAAAAATATTTAAATTATGTTTTAAGTATTCTTAAATTAAATTTTCATGATTTTACATATAAAAAATCCAATTTTACTTTACATTTTAGAGTTTAAACTTTAATTTAACCTTTCAAAAATTATTTTGAATTGTTAATGCATTTTTTAACTGCATATACCTTTTTTAAGAATTAATATTTTCAAACCTTCTTTGAATTTAGTTTATTTGTTCTTATTGTTGACTTTCAGTTTAATATAATATACAGTTTTTACTTAAGGGTTTTGTTTCGTAAGACTTCACGAGTATTTTGGTACCGAGAAAGGAGAAGTGGCTCCTTAGTATTCTATAATAAACAAAGTGAGTAGCGCCTATTTTCTTAGTACCCTTGAGGACTTGTTGAAGAACACCTCAAGTTAAATTGTTATATAAATTAAATAAATAGAGATCAGTGTAAACAGGTTGAACGTCAGTTCCAGTATTTAAGTCACCCGCGCAGCCAAAATTTGTTTTAATCTAATCAAATTAATTTGTTATTACAACTAACGGGTTCGACATAGTTAAATGTAACAAAACCCAATCACTGCCCACATGATACAGTGCATGACATACAGTAATCTACGTCATTTAAAATATATTGTACTACTGTAATTACAATATGACTTAATTAACCTGTAAATTGTACACTTACGTGCACCATAAACTTAACATAACAAGTGGTGCTGCTTTGATAAGAAAAACATGAAAATTTTAAATTTTTAACTTAAGCTCAAAGGTATAAAAATTAATACTATAAATGAGTCCTAAAATACTGACAACTGGTATGGAAAAATTAATCATTCTGTTTTTTTATCAATATTGTAGTAATCATTGATGTTTCTTAAGAATGCAAGGAAGCTGACTTTTGATGTTAAGTTTATGAGAGGCACCAGTGTACACCAAGGTTTACTGTAGACAGCTGATAGTTGAGATAGCCAGCACATATAAATGTCTAAAAGCACAAATTAAATATAATTAACTTATTTAATTCTAATATGAATCTATAAAGTTATATAATTAAGTAGACCACGGCTGCCCATACAATGATCAAAAATACAAAGATAAAAATAATTACGTAATAATTATGCTGGCTTAAATTCAGCATTATTTGTGTTGAAATAAAAAACACAATATTTAAGCATAAATGTAATGATTATTTTATTTATCTGTGCTCTTCTCATTTATGCAATGAAAAACAGCATATTGTGTTTCGTAATTGTTGTCATCTTTTTACAGATATAAGATTTTTAGAACCAAAAGAGAACTTAACTTTTGACCTAAGAAATCATTCAAATTAGCTTAATTGTTTTGGTTTTTGCTAAATTACAATACAAGAAAAAGTGAGCGTGCTTTTGGTTCAATTAATTACTCTTATCTGATATTTGCCATGGTAAAAATATACAGTACTATATATAAAAGACATACAGTACATACATATATATTATACAGTACATATATATATATACAGTACATATATATATATATACAGTACATACATTGCTTTAGCAGATCAACACATGTAATTTTGAGACTTGCAATCTTTTAAATATATCGAGTTATTCACGGCAAAATTTTATTTCACCAGGTTAATATTTTTCACAATAATAAGTGATCTTAATTTTACAAAGACAAGAAGATCTGCAGCGTACGTGTGCAATGTTCGTTGAGCTGCAAGTTTATACAAATTTGTAAAACGTGAAAGTCTCAATTTCAAACAATTCTCGTTTATTTGTTTCCAAACTTTGCTCACTACTATGTCACTATATATATGTATGTCTCAACTTTTCCGTCCAATACTAGGCCCTATTGTTGTCTAATTAATCAATACTAGGCCCTAATTAATATTAAAAGTCAATCGTACTTATGCTCATCAATTGTAATAGTTTAAGTTTATTGTAAGTAGCTTGAGAGATTATGTATTATAAATTAGCTTCTTCGATGGTAAACATTATTTAGAAATTCTGCAGGTTTTTCAATAAAATACGCAACATTTCATTTAAGATACGTTAAATATTCTACACAAAAATGTATTTTTAACAAAATGATTTTTTTTATATAAATTTAAAGAAAAGTGTTTACGAAGCAGCCTTATTGTATGTATTTTGTGAATCACTTTCCAAATACCTTTATATATAAAATATTTTCACATTTAAAATTAAAAGCATGGTCGAATTTGCAAACTTGAAAAAAATTTAACTCAAAATCTATGGAGATTATCCATGTTTTTTTTTTATTTAAAAAGTTATTTAAAAAAAAAAGATAACAAATTTTTTGTTCAAAGAAAATGAAAAACTGTTTTATCAGGCTTATAAAAGCACATTCAGCAATAATGAAGTGCCATATGCATCTGTACCATTATTGCAATTGGGTAATTCAAGGATATATAAGCTGCACTTTTTTAACGGCTTCAAGAAAATTAATAAAGATATGTCGTGTTATTGGCTAATCCAATAAATAAGCAAATTCGACCTTGCTGGAACATTTTTGTCAACTAGATCATGTTGAGAAATCAATTTCAGAGACGTGATTCACTTTAGTGACGTCACACCCTTGTGGAAAGACCACGCCCCTTACCTTAACTTGACGTACCCTTCATTATTAATGTGCTTATTATTTAGTGTGTCGAAATTTCCCTAAAATATTACATGTTAAAAAATAATTTGAAAAAACTTTGTTTCGTACGATCGTTTTCAATCATATCACTCTAAACACCAAAAATGACAAAGACATTTTTATTAACTTCTCCTATTTGAGGTAACACTGCAAGCACCCAGTCAGTTATTGCCTGTAATGTGGCACATGCAGCACATCAACGAAGACAGCTGTTTTTAATCTTGTCGAAAAGATTAAACTCATAGTAAAAACAAAACTACTTTTTACTTTTGGATGCAGTTTTTATTGTTGAAAACAAACTTTTCTCTACAAATACGTAAATTATAAGATTACATAGACGTGACATAATACGTGACAAAATTTGAAAGTTTAATATAAAAAATGTATTTGTAGACAAGGTTTGAAGTGGAGGTCTGCACTCGTTCTCCTTGAGGGAGAATTTAAAGTGTTCAGACCTGACGATATAGTTGAAGTATATATAACCCATCCACATTATGCACTGCCTAAACATAACTTTGGCACTGTTTTCTTATTATTGCATTAACATGGCAATCAAGAGTATTCCCAGTAAACACGACTCGCGGACATTTAGGGACTCTCGGAGAAAACTGGTGAAAAGATCCACATTCTCCGAGTGTACCTAATATCCACCTATTTCGACCAGTTTTATTATAAAAAAACAACGTTGGACACACTTTCCAGTGCGTTCTATGCAAAAAATTAAAAATTACATAATAATAAATAGTGTTTAATTTTTATTCTTTTACAAGAGTCAATGAAAAAATTTTTTTTTTTTTTTTTTTTGTTTTAATTTTTTGCCAAAAAGGGCATTTTTTTCAAAAAGTTACCAACCCGTAAGAAATTTTATTGCGTTTTTGGATGTAAATTGATTTTTTGTACCCAAATAAGTTGTTTTAAATTATATTTATAAAATATATATTATATTAATTAAATAACTTTGTTCTTTCAAAAAAAAAAAAAAAAAACTGGTGGAAAACTCATCTAAGTTAGTGACATATATATAGTCCACTAGTTGAGGTCCACGAGTGTCCACGTGGTTGTGTTTACTGGTCAATTTGACATGCCCAGACCTATAGTCTGAGATTAACGGTAACCCACATTATGCACGGCCTAAACATAACTTTGGCACTGTTTTCTTATCTTAAGTACAATAGTTTGGCAAGATATCTTATCAATTTGACATATTTACAACATACATAAGCAACTTATTTATAACTGTCTTATAAAATTACTTAAGCACTTTCAACTCATAGCAATTAAAACATATAATTTAACGTCACGTTTTTTTTTTTTTTTTTTTTTTTTTTTTACAATTTAATATTTTTGTGATAAAATACGCAATGACACACGTAGGCAATTTGACATATTTACCCCTAATGTAAAATAAAAAATAAACCCATATTAATATTTGGGCCCAGTTTGGTGTATTTTGCCCTAAAATAAATTGACGTGCTAAAATACACATATTTCGCACTGTTTACATAACAATATAATTAATACACTTATATTGGCCTTGGTTAATTAGGCACATGCAGTGTAACAAAATAAATAAACTCATATTACCTATCAATAAATTGACGTGCTAAAATACACATATTTCGCACTGTTTACATAACAATATAATTAATGCACTTATATTGGCCTTGATTAATTAGGCACATGCAGTGTAACAAAATAAATAAACTCATATTACCTATCAATAAATTGACGTGCTAAAATACACATATTTCGCACTGTTTACATAACAATATAATTAATACACTTATATTGGCCTTGGTTAATTAGGCACATGCAGTGTAACAAAATAAATATGATTCAATACATTTTCTGCACTTATTTGATTACCATTACAAGGCAGCGGCTTGAACATGACGTCATCTGCTAAATAAAAACCATGCACTGCATCCCCATAAGATAACATAGTAAATAAGAGGCGTGGTCACTAGAGCTGCAAATATATGATTATTAGGCGTGGTCTAAGTTATATTTGTGTCTATCTTATCCATGTAATTTAGTCCCCATAATGCTAGCTGTTCGTAAACACTGCAGTTCTCTGCTCCTAAAATATATGACGATCGCCTCTGGTTATTTAAATGGAATGCGCATTTTTTGGTGCAAGAAAACAGAGTTTACGAACTGCATTAATGTACTTATTATAATATAATAAAATTATATCAAATACATCATCTCATTTTTATTTTTTATTTCCACAATATTAATTTTAATATTTTAATTATCTTATAATCATGTGTTGCCAGCATATATACTTATATAATATATTTTTTACTAAAGCTGAATCAAAAGATATTCATATTCTTACCTCCATAATCCATAACATATCATTAATAGGCGCTTACCAGTATTGGTCACCGTTGGCAGCTTTTATTAATTAAATAAAAAAAAATTGCGCCAGTGGAAGTATAGTTTTAAATAAAGACAACAAAAATCGCGCTCAAATATTTCTCATTATTAAATAACTTAAGTTAATTTGCGTCATATTTGTTTCTAAATGTACCAGAAAGCTAATAAACCAGCCGTTTTAAATTCACTTTCTAAGTATTATATAAAAATATAGATATAGACTTTTGTTTTTCATATTTCTAAACTCGATGGATTTCTCATTGGTCGGATCCCTGTTCCACAACATCGATATATTTCCAAGTTTTTAGTATTATTTTTTATTAAAATAAATTTAAATATAATTGAGTAAAATATATTAAAAAGGACAGATTCTTTCAATTTCAATGGTGAAATTTGTTATTAAATTGATTGAAAGTAAATCATCCTCGTTTTCTTTAATTTCCAACAGGATATCTATTATCATCATGTCTCTGTTAATTCTCGGTAAGTTCACACACTAACAATATATATGTAGATATATTTTAATTATTTTTATCTTATTTCCTATACTATATAACTCAATAGTATGTATGTACATAGATCAACTGCTGGGGCTTATACATGATCTCAGTATAGACCGGTTTTGCACTCATATTTAAGAGCCGCTATTTTGCTGGTTATGAATACATATAGATAAAAAAAAAATCCTGAAAAATAATATACATACATACATAGTTCCTGTTGTTTAAAGTGGTATGCTATACTAAACAAATTGGACGAAAAATGAGCTAACATTAGTATTATTATTATTAGATGCAGACATGTACTTTAGTTAACTCGTTTGTGATAAATAACTTTTAATTTTAAGTTATTAAAATTATGAGTATATTGCATTTTAGCATGTTATTAAAAATAGCTAAAAAACTTTTTTGAAGCTATTTTAATTTAAAATAGCTTTTATTAAAAAAAACCTACTAAAATGTATTTTTAGCTCCTCATATTAACTTAAACGTGTATATCTTAAATAAGTTTGGATTCGCAACTAATGCATCATTTTTTAGAGTGTGTTTATTTTTGTATAATGAAGTATAAAAGAGGTTCCTAAAAGAGGTTAAAAAAGACATCCTCAACAACTGCTTGCCACTCACAAACACGAACGTCTTGCCAGCGAACAACGTACGTCGCTGCGAGGGTTCACAGCAAAGGAGACTTGGTAGCCGTTCAACGTAATGTCTTTCACTCTAGGCAGGAAGTGGGCGGGGTCTGGCAGAGTGAGGGGCCTGGCCGGCACTCTGTGACCTTGACCTTTAATAATCTTGACCCAGGTGACCCAGAGGTCAGGAGTCACAATAGGAATACCTTTAGCCAGGGCACATACCACCTGGAATATTGAAATCAATATATTTTAGATATTGGAAATAACCTATCAATATTTTCAATAAGTTAATTATGAAATATTAAATTAAATAAGAAGCTGCTAGCATCAATCAATATTTATTTGTATATGTTAGCAGCTTCAGTAGCCAGTGCAATGTTATCCTGGTGACGAGCTGATTACATTGCACTGGCTACTGAAGCTGCTTACATCAATCAATATTGATTACTTTGATTAGTATAAAAGTTAATGTTAACTAGCTAAATTAAACCACCCACCTTCACCGTCGTCTTGATTGATGGCATAGTAACATGGGTGACCTTGGAAGACCAAGAGGTCACCACATGACCTCCAAGCTTGAGGACATTGTCCCTGACCTTCAAACTTCTGGGGTCACCCTCCATGTTCACCACGAGCACCACCAGGGGTCGATACTGTTTTTTTTTCTTTCTTTCTTTCTTTTCTTTTTTTCTTTTTTTTTTTTTTTTTTTTTTTTTGCACGTCAAAAAAAACTGTTTTATTATAGTTTGGAATAAATTAAAAAATTTAAATTATGTTTTTAGTGAAATATCAATGTATCAATGTAAAAAAAAAATGAAATTTAAGAATGAAATAAAAATAAATTTTATCGCGGAAAAAAAATGACTTAATTATTTTTATAACCCACTTACAATACTAAAGAAAAGAAAGAAGAACTGAAATATGGTAGTAATAGGGAGTCTGGTAACTGACGAGCTAACCACTCACTAAATATGAAATTGAAACAATATAAAACTACTTTTTGGAAGTCCCCTGTAAGTTAGGCAACTGGTTGAGCATTGATGCACGACAAGTTGCCTAGCTCGCAGGATACTCTAAAACTGAACAACTTCACACCCCGCTAAATTTACAAATAAGGACTGATATTTAAAATGAACCTCAGATTCGTACTCTACGTACCTTTATTAGTAATAAATCACGTCTAACTCAATTTTTTCAAAATTTTACATAAATTGTTTTTCATTAATAACTTGTTAACCAAGGGGTTAATTGAAGATTTAAGGGCAGTTCTGTAATCAGCAGTTCAAGGGCTTTCTAACAATGTGCATGTCCATGGGTTTCTTGACAAAAAATATTTCAGCCAAAAAAACAAAGAAGGGGTTAGCCTTGCTTGTTTTTGTGACCTTGAAACTTTCGGACGCGAATCCTAATAACATGCACATCATTGGAAAGCTCTTGATCTTCTGATCACAGAACTGCCCTTTAAGTCTTCGAATTTTAATTTACAAGGGAGGAATTTGTATTTATATATATTGAAAAGTGAAAAGCTAGGAAATTGCAAATCTTTGCAAAACAACACGATAGTTCAGTGGCGTGTTCTCTAAAACAATGATTTTAGTTGTCACAACTTTGAATTTTTAATAATTAACTTAATTTTCACATTAATTAACAATTTGAACTTCGATCATTAAAGTCTCCATTGAATGCCTGCAAAACTCAAACCAAAATCACGATACTTTTCAACTCTCAATGTATTTAAATATCTGAGCCTTATTTTTATTAATAAAAATGCTCATAATTAAAAAAACTAGCTTTCTAAATTAAGAGCAATTAGGAGCCACTTACAAATGTGACTAGAAATTTAATTTTGTCCTGGGTTACAAAATTTTCTCTATTCTAAGCTCCGAATTAATTCTAATTCTGCAGAACTACCTCTTTATTATTATGCATTAAAATATTATTTATATATAATATATTATTATTATTCAAAACATAAAGAACACAATTATTTGCAATGTAATGCAAATTTGTTTGTTGTGAATCAAATACTTGTATTTTATTTAGCAATTTTTAATATAATATTTTAGTATTGAAATATCATACGTTATTAATTGATACAAAAGAAAGAAGAAAAAAAAAATGTTTATAAAACAGAAATCGTACAATATAGGCCTAATTTATTTACGAAAATTTGCAATTTATAAGTATGAGCAATTATTAACAATTGTCACACGATTATATAATAATACACCATAGTATAAATTATATAAATACATAGTTTTTTTATTCATTCAATAAACTAAAATCATATATAACTGCACCTGCACTCTCCGAAATTTTTACAACACAAAAATATGTGTTATATCCACACGATCGTTATCTTACTTCCGCTATTGCTGTCCTCTGTCCTTATATGTCCTATACGTATCTTATATGCATTAACAAAACTTACGATTTTATTTTTTTATATTTTTGAGAAATGTACAAAAGTAGTTTTCATTAAACATTATTATTTATTAGTTACTTAAGATATAAAAAAACAAATTTTTAAACATTACGAGAACATATTCACAAGTTTTATGTATGCACGTTATTAACATGGAATGGATCAAGGAAATAGAATACAAATAAAACACAAAATGTTGCTATTGTCAAATTGGAGTGAATAAAAATATAATAATAATAAAAGGCGAGAAAGACAAAAGTTGTGAATTTTACGTGTTTTTTTATATACAGTATATTCACAATATAACCCATCCCCCCAATATTAATTTTCATGTTCATTTTTATTTAATATTACAAATTTGTTACTTTTCAATAAACCTCAACATGAAATTATTAAAAATACAAAAAGAAATCAGTGGATGTCAATACAGATGTCAATATAATATATTAAATTAAAATTAGTTTGATACAATTAAGATGACGTACAAGTAAAAAGATGAATGAAAGACGTTTAGTGAGTTTTTAATGACTTAAAAATAACAATTAAACTAAAACACTTAACTTTTAATAATTACACAGTCTGCATGCTTTGTTTAACAAAGAAATAATAATGATCGTAGTAATAATTAGGCAAGGAAATAGTTCAGATGTATCCTACAATAGGCAAGGAAATAGTTTAGCTCTCCCGCTGGGTGTGAGAACAGGCTGAGTGAGGCTAGTTCCTGGCCCAGGGTGTGAGTGAGGCTAGTTCCTGGCCCTGGGTGTGAGAGCAGGCTGAGTGAGGCTAGTTCCTGGCCCTGGGTGTGAGAGCAGGCATTGTGCGCTGCTGCAGACACAGTCGCTTCACAATGCCAATGTTGGCCTCAATGGTGTTCAGCTGCTCCAAGAATTCCTCACTCATCTCTGGCAAGTGGGACACATGCCCCATTGGTTTAGGCAGGATCGCAAGTACCTGAAAAACAAATTTAAACGAAATTTGAAACCATTTTGTTTGGACATCGATCTTTGGGCGTCGTTAAGCACGATGTTTTATGCTTCTTTAAATTTATTTTCTTCACTATTATGTAAGACTACTGCTGGTTTCCTTTTTATTTTATCATTAAGAATTGCCCCAGGAAGACTGGACTTGACAATATTCTGCCTACCTTGCCATTCTGCAGTGGAATGTTGAGGTTGACTGTGCTGGCAGTGCTCGAGGCAGGAGCGACGATGGGGCTGCCTCGGAGAGACACTGACACTTCGTCAGCCATGGGCCAGCGTGCTGGGTTGATTGGTTTTGAGGGATCAAACTTGGTCAGGACAATACGAGCCTCGTGCTCCAGTACACTCTGCAAACAAAACAGCAAAGTGTTAATAAATAAATGTTAAATATTACAACAGTTACGATATAGCAAATGTGATTTGTTGACGTGTTCTAATCACTGTACCTATTAGTTCAATGTTATATGCTCAGGAGTGAACTACCTGACCATATGTTTATGTGTGAAAATATCTTATGTGCTATTATTTTTAAATATGTTCAAGAAAAAACAAACGAGAAACATAACTTTGGATCAAGTTGTGTCCTCATCGTGTATTAGTCTCAAAAAGTATTAGTCAAATTTCAACAATTTAAAATTAAAGTTTTTTTTTTTTTTTTTTTTTTTTTTTTTTTTTTTTTTTTAACCTATTAAAAAACTGTTGCAATTACGAAGACTTTAGATTGCTAGCAGACGACTAGACTATTAGTGTTGACTAACATAGCTAGATAGATATAAATACACGCTATACATACTTACTGGAGTGCTAAACAATCTGAAAGGTCTGCCGTGGTCTTTACACTCTCCCAGCACAGAAACTTCACATAAACAGCAGTCTGGAACATCAAAGTTCGCCACATTATTCAAATACATTTGTGTGTGTGAGGTGCACAACTTTACACAAAGCAAATCTAAAGAGAACGTATTAGTAATTTTTTGGGATTAAAATGCAATTAACAAACATATAAGCCCTGTTAATTCCTTCTACTAAAATGACAATCAATTATTCACAATTTTAATGACAAAAATAAAAAAAACACACACACAAACAAATATAATTATGACATAAAAATTGTATTGTGATATTTTAAGTTTATTTCTATCTTAAATCATAAAAAAAAAAAAAAAAAAAAAAAATAACAATTAAGAATGTACAGTACTTTTTTTTTGTATATAGCAAATAAAACAGTAATGCTGTTCATAAAAGCCCTGTTCTTAATTGCCCCTAAAATGACAATCAGCTATGGTAGTTAAAGGACTAGTAAATGCTACCTATTTACCCTATTTTTTATACGTTCATCATGTAGACTATAATGAGAGCAGTAAAAATATGTATCACAATAATTTTTATTATTTTTCTTTCGTGGTGTTTTGAGGGTGTTAAGAAAATGTCTTAGCAGTTATGAGTCACACTAAAACAAGTCAGGGGAAACGTTCCCCTCATTTCATATCTCAGAATATTCAGAGTGGGGCGCAACCAATATTGCGCGGAGCTGTTGCACCGTTGCGCGTTGCTAAATCTGTGGGAAAAAGTTTGAAAGTTTTTTTTGGAATGAACTAATCTTACGAAACGCTCGGTGCTTTCAAAGTAAATATTATAAGCATAAACCGTGCGCTCTTTGCATTACTTTATTTATTTATTATTCTTATTTATGAGTTTATTCGTTTATTTGTTTGTTTATTTATTTATTATTATTTCTATTTATGAGCTTATTAGTCTATTTATTTATTTATTTTGTGAAAGATTGCTTTCCATAAAGGGGTTGGGTTAAATTTTCATGTACAGTTTATTTGCATTCTCTCTCTCTCTCTCTCTCTCTCTCTCTGAAGTACGGTGATAAGTTGAAATAAAAAACGTTACGGCTTTTGTGTTTTTCCAAAGGTAAATAATGCATGGTTACACTATGCCGTAATGCATGGACGGATTGGGCGCCGAGATTTCAAGGATTTCTCGATGGGCCGTGGCAAAAGTGGGCCACCGTGGGCCAAGTCAGCAAAAAAAAAAAAAAAAAAAAAAAAAAAAAAAAAAAAAAAAAAAAAAAAAAAAGAAAAGAAATGAAAAGAAAAGAAAAGAAAAACAGAGAGAGAGAGAAAACAAAGAATGAGATGAAATTCCACCGAGTAAATTTAATCAATATGATATAAATATTGCTTTTTTTTTTGTTTTTTCGTTTTTAGCCAGTTTTTCTTTCTTTTTTCTTGTATTTTTGAATTACTATATATATATATGTATATATATATATATATATATATATATATATATATATATATATATATATATATATATATATATAAAATATATATATATATATATATATATATATATATATATATATATATATATATATATAAAATATATATATATATATATATATATATATATATATATATATATATATATATATATATATATATGCGTATAAGGAAAAAACCACCGCGGTTAGAATTAATAAGTTTAAAAAAAATATTTAGAAAATAGTTGTTAGAGATTAGAGTACGTTGAATTGAAAATTAATAAAACGCGAAAATTCTCTAATTGATATAGTAAATTGGGACTAGGATTCAAATATTCTAGCTTTAGCTAGTTAAAAAATAGACGTTAAAGGGATGGAGGTAAAGTGTCAAACTAAAATACGATGTGCCTAGCATCTCACGTTCTCACACTACATCAAAGACACAACATTATAAAACAGCATCAGACTAACACCGTGTTCACAATGGTCCGAAAGATGTCTACAATGATCCGACACTTCCGAACTCGTCGGACGACGGAAGAGCTTCGGAAGAGCCTTCCGACGTCTGCCATCCGTCATCCGTCGTCCGTCGAGCTCTCCGACGTTGACGGACGTCGGAAGGCTTTTCGGATGTGAATATTTCTGAATTTATAACAAATTTTCTAGGGTTTTCGGTTTTATTTTATGTTTTGACCATCGATAATTTTTAAAATTGGCCCCTGCGAAGAATTCAGGGGTGCCACCCCTGTTATATATATAAAATAATTAAAGTTCTCCGATTTTGAAGCAAACAACGATAATACCGTGCTGACCTGAAAAAGATGACAGTGGCCACTAAATATTTTTAACTTGACGCTGAAGAATTTCAGGGGTGCCACCCCTGAAAAATCAAGTTCTCCGATTTTAAAGCAATAAACGATGTTGCAATGGTAACTTGACCTGAAAAAGACGATGGTGACCACCAAGAGTTCTTAACTTGACCCCTGAAGAATTTCAGGGGTGCCACCCCTGAAAAATCAAGGTCTCCGATTTTAAAGCAATGAACGATGTTACAATGCTAACTTGATCTGAAAAAGATGATGGTGACCACCAAGAGTTCTTAACTTGACCCCTGAAGAATTTCAGGGGTGCCACCCCTGTAAAATCAAGTTCTCCAAATTTGAGGCAACCAACAATGTTATCGTGGTAATTTGACCTGATAAAGATGTTGGGTGACCCAGAAAAATGTAAAATTTGACTGCTGCAGAATTTAAGGGTGCCACCCCTGTAAATCCAAGTTGAAGAACTTGAGTTTTCAGGGGTGGTACCCCTAAATACTTCAAGGGTTGAGTGATAAATTTTTCGTTTTCACTATCATTTTTTTCAGGTCAAGTTACCTCGGCAACATCGTTGGTTGCCTCAAAACTGAAGAACTTGAGTTTTCAGGGGTGGCACCCCTAAATTCTGCAGGGGTCAAATTTTACATTTTTCTGGGTCATCGAGTCATCGTCGTCATCCAGGTCAAGTAACCCCGGTAACATCGTGTTGGTTGCGTCAAAATCGGTGAACTTCTATTTCGGGGTTGCTCACCCCCAAAATATCCCTCAAGGGTTGAAAATTACAACTTTGGCCAATGCTTTCTGCTTTTTCATTTTTTACACCACCAAAGGTTAATATATATGTTTATACTTCCATACACGGGGTTGGGTATTTTTTACTTTCTAATTTTATCTTCAAATTTAAAGCAGTGGAAGTGTTCAACCCCTTAATAAAGTCAAAATGGGCAGAAACCGATTGGGCAAGATTTTTTTTCACAACACCCTCGGATTTTTACGACACTATTTTATTTTAACCCTGTCAAATAAAATTTATTTTTAGTTTTTAAATTAATGAGAATTTATTTTGAATGGAACCGCGCCTTTAAAAATAGATGGCAGCACTGATTTTTTAATCCGTCGGATCCGTCGTCCGACAAATTTCGGAGCATTGGAGACGGTCCATTGTAGATAACGGATCCGTCATCCGTCAGCGGATCCGAAATTTCGGAACATTGTGAACACGGTGTTACTCTTTGTCTTAGACCGGTTTCGTAGGTAAAGGAAAAACTCAAAGGCAATTTTTGATAACTTTTGGTAGAAAGCTTGGGGTAATGGTCTCTACCAACCCTGAAAAAGTCAGACTTGTCCTAATTTTTTTCCCCTTTTTTTATTTTTTCTTGGCCTATTACTTAGCACAGTAGAAGTTGTATGAAAGATCCATATTAACTACCTGAGTATCAGGAGCAGGAGCGAGACCAGGCTTGACCTCCTGGTCGTCACAGGTATCAGGAGCCAGCACTTCTGATGTCTCCCTCTCTCCTCTCTCTCGTAGAGATAAGTATGTAATTACCTGAGTATCAGGAGCAGGAGCGAGACTAGGCTTGACCTCCTGGTCGTCACAGGTATCAGGAGCCAGCACTTCTGATGCCTCCCTCTCTCTCTGTGTCTCTCTCCTCTCTCTCTCTCTCATAGAGATAAGTATGTAATTACCTGTGTATCAGGAGCAGGAGCGAGACCAGGCTTGACCTCCTGGTTGTCACAGGTATCAGGAGCCAGCACTTCTGATGCCTCCCTCTCTCTCCTCTCTCTCATAGAGATAAGTATGTAATTACCTGTGTATCAGGAGCAGGAGCGAGACTAGGCTTGACCTCCTGGTCGTCACAGGTATCAGGAGCCAGCACTTCTGATGCCTCCCTCTCTCTCATGAGAGAGGCAGGTATGAAGTCAGGGTTGCAGTTGGTCTCTGTGGAGTTGTAGAGCATGGTCAGCGTGATTTCTGACTCAGGCACCACGCGCTTGTCCTTCAGCTCCAGTATATCTGTAACATTTAAATATTACATTCATATGGCTTGTATCTCAAAATGTAAAATTGAATCTTTATGATGACATTTGAAAGTTAACAGTAACAGCTACCTATGATAAAATTGTGAGAACTTGTGACCATCAGAAAAGACACAAAATAATTATTGAAATTAACATGGGCTCTCATGGGACTAAAACTTAAAAAAAAAATAATAATAAAAATAACTCAAAATCGGAAATAGTTGAAGATATTCTATACTAACATATCATTGTGCAAAATTTCACAATTTTCTATGTTTACAATAGTGCAAGTGGGCATGGCGTCATTCTGAGTGCATTACAATGCTCTTCTTGAGCAATGAATAACATTGCTTAGCATAGGACAAACCTAGTTTTTGGCTATTTTCTTTGGTAAATTAGCAATTTTTTGGTTAATATTATTTTTCTCACAAATTTGACAAACTAATTCAACATGTTCAATGGTCTCAAAAATGTTGAGAAGTATTTTTAAAGCGACAAAATGAGGAAGGTGAATTTTTTTAACCCCCACTTTTTATGACATTTTTAAAAAGAGCGTTAAAAAATTTTGAGACGCAATTTTTTCGTAGAACGATTGGAGCGTGGGAAGTATTTTTAATTAAATTTTGAAAATCGACCTAAAAAGCCTGTGACGTCATCAATCGGGCATTTATTTCAGAAAGTATTGACAGTAGAAGGTTCATTGGCCAGTTTTTTGCAATCCTGAGAACAAGCTGATTTCATTAAACTGGCTACTGAACCTGGAACGATTAGTATTCGAGGAGAAAAAAGTGGACTGATGACGTCACAGGCTTTTTAGGTCGATTTTCAAAAATTAATTAAAAATACTTCGCATGCTCCAATCGTCCTAAGAAAAAATACCACCTCAAAATTTTTTAAAGCTCTTTCCAAAAATATCATAAACTCAACAAAAAATTTTCAATTCACCTTCCTCATTATCATTAGTCATTTTTCTATACTGGCCCATGTTACTTCCTTATGGTGTCGACTTTAACATGAATGAAACCAGCCTGTAGTATAGGCCTAATATAAATATAAGAAGAAGAAAAATTGGTTTAAATTGCAAATTAAAGAAAAGTAAAATAGATAATTATAATTAAAGCGCGCTTTATTGAAAGCTATATTATGTGAAAATATTTAATTAAAGCAATAGACCGGAGAAAAACATAAACATTTATATCACAAAACACTTGATGGGATTTACATAAATAACTTTAGTTTGTCTCAAAACCCAACAGTAGCTCCGTAGCAGTGATCAGAAAATTCAATTTATGCAACCCGCACAACATTTTCATATTAATTTTTGCATGTTTCTGACGTCATAAACATGCATTTTCACGCAAATTGCATACTTTACAGTCTTTTTCACGCTCTCTGGTGGGGCTACATTAAAATTCTAGTAAAAATTGGTATCAGTTGTGAAGATCCCATTTCGTGTTTATTCATTAACAAGCACATGCTGTTTTATGTGGTCTATGGCTTTAAATAGATATACAAAAAAGGGTACTCAAAATTGCAAGCACATAGAATTGCAGCCCATAGTATATGTAGTTAAATGTGGCAGTAGTTGACGAAGCCTGACTGACCCATGAGAGTGTTGAGTTGGTCAGGCAGCTGAGTGTCAGCCTTGTTGACGTTGACGTTGTTGTTGACGACGATGACGTTGTCCTCACACATCTCCTCCATCGTCAACCCTCCACGACCAAACAACACACTGCTGCCTCCTGCAAATATAATAACAATAAAACTAATTAAAATAGTTTAATACTTAGTTAAATGATTAACTAATTAAAATAAACAAGAGAGACAGACATTAGGTGTTAATTTTATTTGATGTTCTTACAGGGTGTATGCAGAAGACGTCATATTGAATGCGCTTGGAGGCCATACTAGAGTAGTGAATAACATTGTTCAGCATAGGACAAACTTTGTTTAAGCCAATTTTCTTTGGAAAATCAGTTATTTTTTCCTTAATGTTTTTGTTTTTATTTTCCTCACATACTTGAGATACTAACTGAACATATTTACAGCATCAATGCTCTCAAAAATATTGCATACTGTAGTGGCTTTAAACTGGCAAAATGAGTTATTTTCCTATGCCATCCATGTTATTGAGTTATCCAATATGGCGTCGACTATAAAATGAATGCAGGCACCATATAGAAGATACCGTAGTCTGTTTATAGATATGTGAATTTATAAGATTTGACTTCATAAAGTGTTTGCAATTATTTGTTAAATTGATGAAAAGTAAGTGTTCACACAAAACCTGGATTTTGTCAGCAAAAAATAATATAGGCAGGCTATATAGACTATTAATAATAATACTTACTAATATTATGTATATTAAGGAAAATAAACCATCGCGGTTAGGTATGATAAATTGAAAGAAAAGGATAGGATAAAACCAGCAAGGGCCTTACCATAGTGAAGAGAGTCCCATAGTTCGGTGAAAATCTTGCTAGCACAGATATAAAATAACTAACACATTGGAAATATTTCGGCAATCGACTCCAAGAGAGATATGGAGCGTGTTATGCCTTCATCAGTCCTTACAGACTCAGAGAGAAACTATGAATTCACTATGGTAAGGCCCTTGCTGGTTTTCTCCTATCCTTTTCTTTCAATTTATCATACTTACTAATATTTATTTATAATTATTTCAAATTTTGAAAAACAATTTGGAGAGAAACTATAAATTGATCAAAATGACCCAAGTCTGTAATGCCTGATGAAGGCTTCTTGTAGTTTATTGCTGAAATATTTGCAATGTGTTAGTTTTTTTTATCTGTGCTAGCAAGATGGTCACTGAACTACGGGACTATATCTCTTCACTATGGTAAGACCAGCCCTGGTTTCTCCTGGCATTTTCTGTCAAATTTATCATACTTTACAACAGCAATATGTCATTTTTAAACTTAAATTTTGTACTGCCCTGAGTGTACCCACCTGCCTCTGCAATTGCCATGGACATCCTCAACAACTGCTTGCCACTCACAAACACAAACGTCTTGCCAGCGAACAACGTACGTCGCTGAGGGTTCACAGCAAAGGAGACTTGGTAGCCGTTCAACGTAACGTCTTTCACTCTAGGCAGGAAGTGGGCGGGGTCTGGCAGAGTGAGGGGCCTGGCCGGCACTCTGTGACCTTGACCTTCAATGATCTTGACCCAGGTGACCCAGAGGTCTGGAGTCACGATAGGAATACCTTTAGCCAGGGCACATACCACCTGGAATATTGAAATCAATATATTTTAGATATTGGAAATAATCTATCAATATTTTCAATAAGTTAATTATGTATAAATAAATTATATAAGAAGCTGCTAACATCAATCAATATTGATTTGAATACAGTTAGCAGCTTTAGTAGCCAGTGCAATGTAATCCTGGTGACGAGCTGATTACATTGAACTGGCTACTGAAGCTGCTAACATCAATCAATATGGATTACATTCAGTAGTAGTATACAAGTTAATGTTAACTTGCTAAATTAAACCACCCACCTTGACCGTCATCTTGATTGATGGCATAGTAACATGCGTGACCTTGGACGACCAAGAGGTCACCACATGACCTCCAAGCTTGAGGACATTATCCCTGACCTTCAAACTTCTGGGGTCACCCTCCATGTTCACCACGAGCACCACCAGGGGTCGATACTGCAACCTGAAAGTAACATTTAAATATTTGTGACCTCAGTGCAGTAGTTTTCTCACAAACACACTAACAAGAGGCTTCTACAATGTTAAATTAGTACATTTTACTGTCTTAAAACACGTAAAAGTATGTCTAGTATTCCACATTTAAATATTTGTGACCTCAGTGCAGTAGTTTTCTCACAAACACACTAACAAGAAGCTTCTACAATGTTAAATTAGTACCTTAATGTATATAAATATAATAGAAACATTAAATGCTACAATATAGTTGTGATTTTGACTATTTCCCCTCCAAGTGTGTCACAACTGTCTTAAATATTTGTGATGTTGAACTCTCACCTCCAGATGTTCCACTGCTTGCCAAACCTAACTCTGTAGCCATGTCGCAGCAAGAAGGCGTGGCTCTTGTTCATGGCAACTCCGTTCTCTATGCTGGTGTTGAGGTAGGTCCCGTATTTGGAGTCTGTGTCCGTTAGCTCTACGGTGGGAAGTACAGCTGGGTTTTCCTGTGATAAACATGTACATGTGTTAGTATACTGCGCTTGCTATCTTATTGCCACGGTACACTCCGCGTAAAAACTTGTGACGTAAACCTTTGGCAATTAGCCCACGCGGGAATAAATTGAAAATATTCAGAAAGTTTCAAAAAAAGTTATCGAACCAAAATCTTTTAAAATTGAAAAAACAAAAACACAATGCTAATTATATGCAAATTTTAATCCTAATTATCTCGAGTCACAAATATTGTTTGAATATTCTGTTAACTGGAGCTCGTAGATCATGACATTTTTTAAACCCCTTAAAGTTTTAAAAAAAAGTTATTGAACCAATTTTGAGATATTTTGCTTTTGCTAGGTCTGAGGTTAATCCTTAATAGTGATCACTGCGTTAGTAAACCTCCAGAAAATGCGATCTCAAATTTTTAATTATTAATGTGCTGAGAGCAAAAGCCGTCACAGCGACCTTGAACCTATATGTCACAAGTACAACTTACACCCGCTGGAGTTACGCTTATCTTTGTATAAATTATTTTAGTACACTGTAGCCGTATAAATATTTTATAAACGTAAAAATCAATGATGAAAGAATAGCTAAACATGTATTCTTGCACCACAAAATGTGCATTACATTTGCGTATAAGTCAAGTTCATCTTATGACATAATGTAAAAATGTTTGACCACATCAAAATAATAATTGAACGATTCATTAAGTACATCAATTTGTCCTACATTACACAATAACGTAGACCTAGGTAAAAATGCATTTTTGGACACATCATTATTATATGTTATTACTTTAAAGAGCTGCAGGTTTCGCAGTACAGTATACATACATACTCTTTGGCAGTCATTGAATTTTATTTGGGAAGATACAGAGGAGTCATCAATTTTATTACATAAGTATTTTTTTTCTTATGTTTTTGATCTTAATGACACCTTTCAAAATTTTGAAATGAGTGCCCAAAGTAGAGATAAATGGGTGTTCAAAGTCACCCCGGTCCCCGGTTGACTGTACATTTTAAACTGTCAAATTGATTCATTTTCCCAAATGACTTCGTGCGTACATATGGCGTCAACTTTTACCCTATGCATCGGTCAAACTAGAAAAATCACAATAATAATAACAATTAAAACATTACCGGTCCGTTGGCACGGAGCACGAATATTTCGAACAAAAACAAACAATCAGATTTCACCCTTGCTAACTATACATATGTACTAGGTTAATTACAGATATAAATTGATACTCACTGTTTGAGGTGCAATGTAAGGACCACATTGTGAACTTAAATTATTGACAGCAAGTCGAAATCAAGAACAAAACCAGAGAACAAAAAATATTTGTTTTGTATTTGCAAACACGAAGGCGGTGACAAATGGCGGGATTGTAGTTTCTCGTAAAATTACAATTTTGCAGTAGATTTCAGCTTTCTGCAACTAAAAAATCATTAGCTCAGTATTTAAAGCAGCTAAATAACATAAGTTAATTTATAATTACCTGCTAAAATCAACAAATTCTAATATTTTTGCACCATATCATGCAACACGAAGTTACATGTACCATAGGCTGCCGCCATTTTGTGTATGTGAATTTCGTATTTCGTTAGTGTTTTGTTTTCGTTCAGATTTGCGTTAATTTTACCAGGATTTTACTGTACCTTGTTTGCGAGGCTAGCTATAAAATGAAATTTTCGTGTTCTTCAAAATACTATTATAACAATTTTGAAAATATGGAAAGGTTACAAATATGCCATTTAGTTGTAAATCATTTAAATACTGACCCCAAATTTCTTGCAAAAGTTTGAAATTAATATTTTTTCCAACACTATATAGCCTCGCACGAGTTCACTAAAATTACATTAATCTTGAAATTCTTGAAATAGAAAATTTCTCTAATTTAACATAAACAAAGCACTATCGCAAATCATAACATTAACAACAATGGCGGCTCTTTGAACTCACAAACATGAATTTGAAGGAAAAATCTAATAATTTAATGATATTAGAAGGTAATTAATAATGATTTCATGTGAAGTAGCTGCTTAAGATATTGAAAAAGTCATATTTTATATTCAAAACGCTGAAATTTGTAACAAAATCGTATTTTTATGAGAAATGAAATCCCGGCTCTTGTCTGCCCGATTCTGGCAGAGTGAGGGGCCTGGCCGGCACTCTGTGACCTTGACCTTCAATGATCTTGACCCAGGTGACCCAGAGGTCAGGAGTCACAATAGGAATACCTTTAGCCAGGGCACATACCACCTGGAATATTGAAATCAATATATTTTAGATATTGGAAATAATCTATCAATATTTTCAATAAGTTAATTATGAAATATTAAATTAAATAAGAAGCTGCTAGCATCAATCAATATTTATTTGTATATATGTTAGCAGCTTCAGTAGCCAGTGCAATGTTATCCTGGTGACGAGCTGATTACATTGCACTGGCTACTGAAGCTGCTTACATCAATCAATATTGATTACTTTGATTAGTATAAAAGTTAATGTTAACTAGCTAAATTAAACCACCCACCTTCACCGTCATCTTGATTGATGGCATAGTAACATGGGTGACCTTGGAAGACCAAGAGGTCACCACATGACCTCCAAGCTTGAGGACATTGTCCCTGACCTTCAAACTTCTGGGGTCACCCTCCATGTTCACCACGAGCACCACCAGGGGTCGATACTGTTTTTTTCTTTCTTTCTTTCTTTCTTTTCTTTTTTTTTTTTTTTTTTTTTTTTTGCACGTCAAAAAAAACTGTTTTATTATAGTTTGGAATAAATTAAAAAATTTAAATTATGTTTTTAGTGAAATATCAATGTATCAATGTAAAAAAAAAATGAAATTTAAGAATGAAATAAAAATAAATTTTATCGCGGAAAAAAAATGACTTAATTATTTTTATAACCCACTTACAATACTAAAGAAAAGAAAGAAGAACTGAAATATGGTAGTAATAGGGAGTCTGGTAACTGACGAGCTAACCACTCACTAAATATGAAATTGAAACAATATAAAACTACTTTTTGGAAGTCCCCTGTAAGTTAGGCAACTGGTTGAGCATTGATGCACGACAAGTTGCCTAGCTCGCAGGATACTCTAAAACTGAACAACTTCACACCCCGCTAACTTAACAAATAAGGGCTGAAATTAAAAATGAACCTCAGATTTGTACTCTACGTACCTTTATTAGTAATAAATCACGTCTAACTCAATTTTTTCAAAATTTTACATAAATTGTTTTTCATTAATAACTTGTTAACCAAGGGGTTAATTGAAGATTTAAGGGCAGTTCTGTAATCAGCAGTTCAAGGGCTTTCTAACAATGTGCATGTCCATGGGTTTCTTGACAAAAAATATTTCAGCCAAAAAAACAAAGAAGGGGTTAGCCTTGCTTGTTTTTGTGACCTTGAAACTTTCGGACGCGAATCCTAATAACATGCACATCATTGGAAAGCTCTTGATCTTCTGATCACAGAACTGCCCTTTAAGTCTTCGAATTTTAATTTACAAGGGAGGAATTTGTATTTATATATATTGAAAAGTGAAAAGCTAGGAAATTGCAAATCTTTGCAAAACAACACGATAGTTCAGTGGCGTGTTCTCTAAAACAATGATTTTAGTTGTCACAACTTTGAATTTTTAATAATTAACTTAATTTTCACATTAATTAACAATTTGAACTTCGATCATTAAAGTCTCCATTGAATGCCTGCAAAACTCAAACCAAAATCACGATACTTTTCAACTCTCAATGTATTTAAATATCTGAGCCTTATTTTTATTAATAAAAATGCTCATAATTAAAAAAACTAGCTTTCTAAATTAAGAGCAATTAGGAGCCACTTACAAATGTGACTAGAAATTTAATTTTGTCCTGGGTTACAAAATTTTCTCTATTCTAAGCTCCGAATTAATTCTAATTCTGCAGAACTACCTCTTTATTATTATGCATTAAAATATTATTTATATATAATATATTATTATTATTCAAAACATAAAGAACACAATTATTTGCAATGTAATGCAAATTTGTTTGTTGTGAATCAAATACTTGTATTTTATTTAGCAATTTTTAATATAATATTTTAGTATTGAAATATCATACGTTATTAATTGATACAAAAGGAAGAAGAAAAAAAAATTGTTTATAAAACAGAAATCGTACAATATAGGCCTAATGGACCACTTGCAATGAACGAACTTTTTAAAATAATTTGAATAATTCTTAATACATTTCTTATGTAAAAATCGTTTTCACTTACTTGCTGCAACAATTAAAAACATTTTATTGCAAGTGGTCCATTTGTTTACGAAAATTTGCAATTTATAAGTATGAGCAATTATTAACAATTGTCACACGATTATATAATAATACACCATAGTATAAATTATATAAATACATAGTTTTTTGTTTGTTTTTTTATTCATTCAATAAACTAAAATCATATATAACTGCACCTGCACTCGCCGAAATTTTTACAACACAAAAATATGTGTTATATCCACACGATCGTTATCTTACTTCCGCTATTGCTGTCCTCTGTCCTTATATGTCCTATACGTATGCATTAACAAAACTTACGATTTTATTTTTTTATATTTTTGAGAAATGTACAAAAGTAGTTTTCATTAAACATTATTATTTATTAGTTACTTAAGATATAAAAAAACAAATTTTTAAACATTACGAGAACATATTCACAAGTTTTATGTATGCACGTTATTAACATGGAATGGATCAAGGAAATAGAATACAAATAAAACACAAAATGTTGCTATTGTCAAATTGGAGTGAATAAAAATATAATAATAATAAAAGGCGAGAAAGACAAAAGTTGTGAATTTTACGTGTTTTTTTATATACAGTATATTCACAATATAACCCATCCCCCCAATATTAATTTTCATGTTCATTTTTATTTAATATTACAAATTTGTTACTTTTCAATAAACCTCAACATGAAATTATTAAAAATACAAAAAGAAATCAGTGGATGTCAATACAGATGTCAATATAATATATTAAATTAAAATTAGTTTGATACAATTAAGATGACGTACAAGTAAAAAGATGAATGAAAGACGTTTAGTGAGTTTTTAATGACTTAAAAATAACAATTAAACTAAAACACTTAACTTTTAATAATTACACAGTCTGCATGCTTTGTTTAACAAAGAAATAATAATGATCGTAGTAATAATTAGGCAAGGAAATAGTTCAGATGTATCCTACAATAGGCAAGGAAATAGTTTAGCTCTCCCGCTGGGTGTGAGAACAGGCTGAGTGAGGCTAGTTCCTGGCCCAGGGTGTGAGTGAGGCTAGTTCCTGGCCCTGGGTGTGAGAGCAGGCTGAGTGAGGCTAGTTCCTGGCCCTGGGTGTGAGAGCAGGCATTGTGCGCTGCTGCAGACACAGTCGCTTCACAATGCCAATGTTGGCCTCAATGGTGTTCAGCTGCTCCAAGAATTCCTCACTCATCTCTGGCAAGTGGGACACATGCCCCATTGGTTTAGGCAGGATCGCAAGTACCTGAAAAACAAATTTAAACGAAATTTGAAACCATTTTGTTTGGACATCGATCTTTGGGCGTCGTTAAGCACGATGTTTTATGCTTCTTTAAATTTATTTTCTTCACTATTATGTAAGACTACTGCTGGTTTCCTTTTTATTTTATCATTAAGAATTGCCCCAGGAAGACTGGACTTGACAATATTCTGCCTACCTTGCCATTCTGCAGTGGAATGTTGAGGTTGACTGTGCTGGCAGTGCTCGAGGCAGGAGCGACGATGGGGCTGCCTCGGAGAGACACTGACACTTCGTCAGCCATGGGCCAGCGTGCTGGGTTGATTGGTTTTGAGGGATCAAACTTGGTCAGGACAATACGAGCCTCGTGCTCCAGTACACTCTGCAAACAAAACAGCAAAGTGTTAATAAATAAATGTTAAATATTACAACAGTTACGATATAGCAAACCCAGCCGAAAAAAAGTTGAAATGATAATTAAGTATTTTAAGGATTTAAGGGATTTTAGAAAAGAAATTTATGAAATTTAGGGAATTTGAGGAAATTTTAAGTAACTTAGGGAAATTTGTACTTTTGAGATAAGGATATTAGGATACGCACAGCGTTGCCAAGTTTGAAATGACAATTTGGCAACTTTGCATATAAAAAATTCAAATTTTGCAGAAAACATGGCGTGACGGTTGGGTAAACGTTTTGTAAACCAAAATTTCAATTTATTGTATATTTTAAGCTTAGATAACTATATTTTTATGTGTTTTGATTTACTTCAGTATGTAGCAATAATGGTGAACTAAAAATTACGGTATAAATATTTAGCTTTTTGTGGTAATTTTTGATTTGAAATTTCTCGAAGTTGCTTACGTTCTTTTGCATGAAAAAGATTTACCACGAATTAATGATTTGGTAAGTAAAAACATTATTTTATGATATAAAAAGTATGTCAGTTATGTAAAAATAAACTATTTCATAATCACCAGCAGTCATGAAAACTGCACCGTCTTGGGCAACACTCGATAGCAAGGTTCGAACCATAAAACGCCTCCAAGTTCTGTGACTTTTTTGGACGACCATGCGAGTCTTCGCGAAAAGATACGCTTTGAGAAGCGACAACAGTAAAAAAGGTATAAAAACAATTATAATTTTCATTTATGTGACTTAATCCGTCGTAAAATATTTCTAACAAAAACAATTAATATCGATGTTGTTGATGCAATATGTGTAAAAATGTAACTTTTTTTTTTTGGTCACCCCGTAGCAATGTATAAGTTGAGCTCTATGTCCATAACTTTTGAAAACTACACATTTTGCTTATTAGCTTGACAAAAAAAAACTAGTTTCACATATTGCTCCAACAACATTGATATACATTTATCCGTGTATGTACATAAACATTGTAAAACAACTTTTACTGCGGAAGTTGGAATGTACATAATTGAAAGTGTGAATGCATTTCTTTTTAAGTAATATTTTGCTAAAAATTTAAACTATATAGCTTAAATGAAAAGCAGAGCTGTATTGTAGAGATGTTTATGCATAATTGCAAGCTCATTTGACGTGGGAAAGATATATATAACTGCGGATATACTCACGGAGTGAAAAAGTGTATACCTTAAGCTATTTTCAGTATACAAATATGAGTGAAATCTACAGTATGTATCGTATAATGGTCTGCTTCAAATTGCCAGTACATAAAACTGGCAAATAAGTACATGTACTGGCACTTTGACGCAGGACATTGCAATACGTACTAAAAATTTGTCATATAATTATTGTAGAAATAGCTTAGTTGGTTAATTACGTTTTTATTTTTATTGTCACTATTATTTTCTTGTGCATTTTTTGCTTTCCCCGCTTTCTTTGTAGGCTCTAAAATTTGCTACTGTTTATTTATGGAACATAGTACGAAAAAAAAAAAAAAAAAAAAAAAAAAAAAAGAGTAATTAACAAACTCAGAGCCCAAAAATACTAGCAAAATGGTAGCAGCAACTTTGTGTTCTAATATTGATTTTTATGGGGAAATAACACAGCTATAACTTGAGTTATCTGTATTTCTCAGAGCTGAATTTATACTGATGTAGGCTAAGCCTCAAATAAACTTTTGTTTTCCTGGATTTCAAGCCATGTTGAAAGAAAAAATAATTTGTAGACCAATTGCTTTTAAATCCATTAAAAAAACAACAACAAAAAAAAAAAAAAAAAAAAAAAAAAAAAAAAGCTTTAGGCTCAGTAAGCTACAGTAAAAATTTCAGCTCTGAGAAATAATTTTAACTGCAGTTATAGCAGCTTCATTGCCCCATAAGAAAGCATGTTAAATGTAGACAGGAACACAAAGTCGTCTGCTAGCACTTTTGTTAGTATTGTTGAGCTGTCAGTTTGTTTATTTTATCCATGACCTACTTTTGTAATATCAGCTTTTATTGTTGCTTACAGAGATATTAAGATAAACTGTGGCAATATTTTAGGTCTAAAATTTGCTCTAATTTGGAAGGGTGATATAATGTGAAGAAAAAAGAGAAAAAATAATAAAAGGGGGAAGACATTAAAATAGAGTGGAGTACAGAAACAATGGTAATTTGGTAGTAGTGATTGGTAGAGGATTGGTTTGAGCGCCGCGGGTGTGTGTCAGCGTATATAAATATTAAAGCCAGCTCGGTTGGTATACATACACTGCCTTCCTGGACTAATATAACATATTGGATTGCTAATCCACACTATCGTAAATAATTATTTAATGTAAGCCAGAAGGTGATATGTTTCAGGAAACTTCTATAATTCATATCTTTCTATAAACCAACTAATAATTATTAACACACAGTGTGAATAAGCATGCAAACCAATATGTTTTACAGTCCAGGAAGGCAGTGTAGACCAACCTTGCCTATACGTTAAGATACATGCACATTAAAATCAAAACTATGCCAATAATATCCCTACTCGCATGCAATCTATATTATACCTTTGCTCCACTTCCTTTTAATTCTTTTCATCTCTCTCTCTCTCTCTCTCTCTCTCTCTCTCTCTCTCTCTCTCTCTCTCTCGTTTCACCTCTTCCACATTTTCCTTCCCCCCTTATCTCTTAAATTTGCTATAATAATACAAAATAGGATAGAACTATATTAGCAGGGTCTTACAATAGTAGAAGTTCACTGGATAGGTCAAAGGCTCACAAGGCACAGTTTTTTGTCATAAAATTTTTTTATTTTATAACAGAGCTTTGGTCATAGATTAGTATGACATTATATCAATCAAAGAAAGATATTTACTCTTGAGCAAATATCAGAGTATTGTACACCGTACAAGACTACGTGCTTTCTATGAGTGATGTGCTCATGTAAAGTCTCTTCTTTGTTAATGCGTTGTCATTAATATGTAACAAAAGGCAAAAGCTCTGTTATAAACATTGTTATTTGAAAACACAGCCACCAAAGACCTTCTCCATACAGCCTTCTGCTGTGGTAAAGCCCTAACTGTATTTTTTTTCTTTACTGTATTGATAAAACCTTTTTTTTCCCCCTCAATCATTAAAATTAATGCAGATATAATTAAGTCATTAAATAAAGAAAAAATAAAAAAATTGACACTTTGTAAAATCTGAGTACGTAATGCTCTCAATGTCTGCCGTATTCTGATAAAGCAATGAAGCGAGCAGCACTCAAGTTGACATTATTTCTTGAAAATGGATTATTATCACAGGTTCTCCATCCTGTGTGTGAAGGTTTTGACGCTGCTTCGGACAACCTCGTGATAAATATAAACGTGTTAGATCTTGTTGATGGCTGAGCTGATAGGTCCCGACAGCTCTCGGGTGCTATCCTAAAGCATCCCAAGGTGATATCAGGCTTCATCTATGGCTT
Organism: Ecdyonurus torrentis; assembly: GCA_949318235.1. Classification (NCBI taxonomy): domain Eukaryota; kingdom Metazoa; phylum Arthropoda; class Insecta; order Ephemeroptera; family Heptageniidae; genus Ecdyonurus; species Ecdyonurus torrentis. The sequence continues at coordinate 91,952 of OX439132.1, read as the reverse complement.
ACGTCTATAGTTATTATTTGCCTGGCTTAATGTTGACTTAAATATAATACATATTCATAATTCAAAAAGACAGGCAAATAATAACTATAGACGTAAGCCATAGATGAAGCCTGATATCACCTTGGGATGCTTTAGGATAGCACCCGAGAGCTGTCGGGACCTATCAGCTCAGCCATCAACAAGATCTAACACGTTTATATTTATCACGAGGTTGTCCGAAGCAGCGTCAAAACCTTCACACACAGGATGGAGAACCTGTGATAATAATCCATTTTCAAGAAATAATGTCAACTTGAGTGCTGCTCGCTTCATTGCTTTATCAGAATACGGCAGACATTGAGAGCATTACGTACTCAGATTTTACAAAGTGTCAATTTTTTTTATTTTTTCTTTATTTAATGACTTAATTATATCTGCATTAATTTTAATGATTGAGGGGGAAAAAAAAGGTTTTATCAATACAGTAAAGAAAAAAAATACAGTTAGGGCTTTACCACAGCAGAAGGCTGTATGGAGAATGTCTTTGGTGGCTGTGTTTTCAAATAACAATGTTTATAACAGAGCTTTTGCCTTTTGTTACATATTAATGACAACGCATTAACAAAGAAGAGACTTTACATGAGCACATCACTCATAGAAAGCACGTAGTCTTGTACGGTGTACAATACTCTGATATTTGCTCCAAAGTAAATCTCTTTCTTTGATTGATAATGTCTTAATAATTTCTGACCAAAGCTCTGTTATAAAACGACTTTTTTTATAACAAAAAAACTGTGCCTTGCGAGACTTTGACCTCTCCAGTGAACTTCTACTGTAGTAAGACCTTGCTAATAGTGCTATCCTAGTCTGTATTATTTTTTTTGTGTATATATTGAAAATTTAAGAGAGGAGGGGGGGGGGGGAAGGAAAATGTGGAAGAGGTGAAAGAAGAGAGAGAGAGAGAGAGAAGAGAGATGAATAAGAATTAAAAGGAAGTGGAGCGAAGGAATAATATAGATTTCATGGGACTAAAGGTATAATTGGTAGTTTTGGTTTTAAATGTGCATGTATCTTAATGTATAGGCCAGGTTGGTCTATACTCTGTCTTCCTGGCCTGCAAAACATATTGGTTTGCATGCTTGTTCACACTGTGTTAAAGGCGTAGAACACCTTGAAAAAAAAAGTTGCATAATATCCCAACAAACCTGAAAATCAACGTTGATTTGGCCGGAGTCATTGATTTCTAATTTATTTGCTATTCACAAAATGCCGCTGCCGGTCACTGACGTCACAGCTCGCCCAATTTGCTAGCGCGTGGACCAGGCGAGCTGTGACGTCAGTGACCGGCAGCGGCATTTTGTGAATGGGAAATAAATTAGAAATCAATGACTCCGGCCAAATCAACGTTGATTTTCAGGTTTGTCAGGATATTACGCAACTTTTTTCTTCAAGGTGTTTTACACCTTTAATAATTATTAGTTGGGCTATAGGAAGATATGAATTAGAAGTTTCCTGAAACATACCTCCCTCTGGCTGATATAAAATAATTATTTACGATAGTGTAGATTAGCAATCTAATATGTTTTATTAGTCCAGGAAGGCAGTGTATGTATACCAACCTGGCCTTAATATTTATAAACGCTGACACACACCCGCTCAAACCAATCCTCTACCAATCACTACTACCAAATTACCATTGTTTCTTTACTCCACTCTATTTTAATGTCTTTCCCCTTTTATTATTTTATTATTATTTCTATTTTCTCTGCACACCATACATAATATCACTCTTAAAGGCGTAGAACACCTTGAACAAAAAAGTTGTATAATATCCTAACAAACCTAAAAATCAACGTTGATTTGGCTGGATTCATTGATTTCTAATTTATTTTCCATTCACAAAATGCCACTGCCGGTCACTGACATCACAGTTCGCCCGGTTTACTTGCGCGTGGACCAGGCAAGCTGTGACGTCAGTGACCGGCAGTGGCATTTTGTGAATGGAAAATAAATTAGAAATCAATGACTTGGGCCAAATCATAGGTGATTTTCAGGTTTGTTAGGATACTATGCAACTTTTTTTGTTCAAGGTGATCTACACCTTTAGGAGGAATCACTCTAAAATTTGTTAGTTTGTTTTCCATATCTCTGTAATTAAGCAGATAGTAGATGGTGCAAAACTGTGTTCAGTGGTAAAATAAACAAACACAGTTCAACAATACTAACAATGCTAGCACACGCCTTTGTGACTCGTCTCAATTTAACATGCTTTCTTATGGGCCAATGAAGCTGCTATAACTTGAGTTAAAATTATTTCTCAGAGCTGACATTTTTTCTGTACCTTATACTGTGCCTCAAAGCTTTTGTTTTTCTGTATTTCAAGCAATATATTTACAAATTACTTTTTCTTCCAATTGTTTTGGTATCCAGGAAAACAAAAGCTTAGAGGCTTAGTAAGCTCTACAATAAAAGTTTCAGTTCTGAGAAATAATTTTAACTGCAGTTATAGCTGCATCATTGCCCCATAAGAAAGCATGTTAAATGCAGACAGGAACACAAAGTTGCTCCCTAGCATTTTGCTAGTTTTGGGCTCCGAGTTTGTTAATTTTCTTGCTATTGTACAAGAAATGTAATATAAATCTTATATATATAATTACTTTTACATTTTAAAATATTTCTTACACAGCGTTATTATTATTATTTTATTATTAGGTGTTTGTCAGCAAAAATTTTAACAGGCAGGAAATTGAACCCTTAAAGCGAGAAAGTTCAGTGGTTACTACATAGCTTCTTCAATGTTAGATATATAGTGAGCAGAACTGTCTAATCACTCTTAAGTGAAAACCCAAAGCCCTTCAGTAGTCCCGCAAACTTGTGATCATTTTGTGAGATATGCAACTCTTCGCGTACCTTGTACGTCATAGCTACGGCTTTACTATAGGTTTTATGCATTCATGTTAAAGTCGACGCCACACACTAGCAATAGCGTGGGTGGCATAGGATAATAAATCATTTTGATAGCTTAAAAACACAACGCAATATTTTTGAGAGCATTGATGTTGTAAATATGTTGGATTAATGTCTCAAAGTATGTGAGAAAAAAAAAAAAAGATTTCCCAAAGAAAATTGGCTTAGATGAACTTTGATGCATGCTGAGCAATATTATTCACTACTCCAGTATGGCCTGCAAGCTCCAAGTACACTAAACATGACGTCATCCGCATACACCCTACAGAAAATGTTGTAGCGAGTTGCATATCTCAAGGATAATCACGTTGAAGGGGCTACCACAGGGGGGAATCACAAGCAGCTGTGACGTTCACTCGTTCCGGAAAATGCAATGTTAACCTTATGGGCAAAACGATTCACATGACGTCACAACAGCCTTATGAGCCCCCCCCCCTCCCCTGGGGCTACCATATGGGGCCAATGAAAAACTTCGTGTCATGATATGTGAGCTTTTATGGAGTTTTTCTTATTATCTAACATTGAAGAAGCCATGTTGCAACCCCTGAATTTACTCTTTAACCATATATGGCCAGAAGCATTTCTTTTCTTTTTTTTTTTTTTTTTTTTCTCTTTATTTTTTTTAATTTGTGTTTTTAAACGCCTGGTAATGACAGTATTTTTTTTTCAAAATATTTGATTATTAACGGATATACTACTAAAAACAAGAAATCAATGGATTTTAGGCTCAGTTAGGAACAGGAAAAAGTTGAGCTTGATATTAATAATTCACCCAATTAGCTACTTTATACCCCCATACGAGAGAGCGTATCAATGCTGTTGCAAAAAAATATGTCTTATGTAACTTGTTTTTTGACACGCGAAGCAAAATGTCTATCTTTGTTATTTGTCATGCAGTTGTGTATCTCGTTTTATTTTCAAACTATAAGCAAAATGTGTAAGTCGTTTCTGAACGTAATGGAGATGGTGTGCCACATATTGGTCTATGTGACAAAAAACAAGATATACATATTGCTATGTGTGACAATTATCAAACGTAGCAATATGTATATCTTTTGTTTAACGAGTTATACATTTGGCTCGCAAGGTCTGTCAGAAGGTCGGTCGACAAAAGGCCCTGGCTGTGCGCACAGGCAAAGTATATCGGAGAGCGGCACACACGTCGGGTCTTTTGTCGTAGGGCCTTCTGTCGGTATCCGGTATACAGTTCTGTAAACTTAGCTTCTTCCTATAGAAATCATTTAATGTTATGGAACATTTTTAAGGCAATGGTGTGATATATGTAAACCAGTTTCAAAGAAAATATATTAATAGCAGGTTTTACTTTGGATTTCAGAGTAGATGTTCCTACGTACGCAGTATAGACAACTTGACTGCAGAACTAAATTTGTTGATGGATGAAGAAGGAAAGATTTACAGCACAAACAACTCAAGTTTATACCATGTGATGAAGGAGGCGTACAGAACGAGGCGACGTCAATATACCATGCATGCTTATTTATTACAATTATTGTATAATTTATTATTTAAAATGCTCTCTGCTCTGATATATTGCTTTAATTAGGTGTAAATTATATTTTTGTTAAATAAATACCTGTTTCTATTTTATATTATGTGTGCAGTATATGCAAAGTCCCTAAATTCCCTAAAATACCAAACGTCGGACTAAATTCCCTAAAATACCTAACGTTGGAGTCAATTCCCTAACATCCCTAATGTTAGTAACATTAGGGATCTTTGTAGTCCCAAAAGTGGACTAAGCCTAAAATGCTTAAAATTCCTAACGATTTTTTCCGGCTGGGAATGTGATTTGTTGACGTGTTCTAATCACTGTACCTATTAGTTCAATGTTATATGCTCAGGAGTGAACTACCTGACCATATGTTTATGTGTGAAAATATCTTATGTGCTATTATTTTTAAATATGTTCAAGAAAAAACAAATGAGAAACATAACTTTGGATCAAGTTGTGTCCTCATCGTGTATGCAGTATTTTGTTTTAATGCAGTTTTCATACCTCACAATAGCACAAGGAGAAATGGGTTAGGTTTTGTTGTGAGTTGCATATACAGTTAACTCTCAATTTAGTGAAATTACCATTTTCTAGGTCCCTTGCGATTTCATAAAATCGAGAGCGTAAAGTACAATACTGTATGTACGTACATACATAATAGTGTGTGTACATACAGTACAGTATTGTACAACACTGTACCATACTGTCTGTCTCACCTTGCGCAACACAAGTTGGTTGTCAGGTTCAGGGTTGATCTGCTCAGGTTGAACCTCAGGTTCAGGCTGCTCAGCCTGGTTGAATGCCTTGGCCAAGTTGGTACGAGATGAACGACGTTGTGTGCTGGAGTGGAGATGTTGGGAGACTGAAGGTTCTCTGCAGGCGACGCCTCAGTCGTCTTGGTGCGACGAAGCTGAAAGTCAAACATAACCATCAAGACCCTCCTATAAAAAGTATTAGTCAAATTTCAACAATTTAAAATTAAAGTTTTTTTTTTTTTTTTTAACCTATTAAAAAACTGTTGCAATTACGAAGACTTTAGATTGCTAGCAGACGACTAGACTATTAGTGTTGACTAACATAGCTAGATAGATATAAATACACGCTATACATACTTACTGGAGTGCTAAACAATCTGAAAGGTCTGCCGTGGTCTTTACACTCTCCCAGCACAGAAACTTCACATAAACAGCAGTCTGGAACATCAAAGTTCGCCACATTATTCAAATACATTTGTGTGTGTGAGGTGCACAACTTTACACAAAGCAAATCTAAAGAGAACGTATTAGTAATTTATTGGGATTAAAATGCAATTAACAAACATATAAGCCCTGTTAATTCCTTCTACTAAAATGACAATCAATTATTCACAATTTTAATGACAAAAATAAAAAAAAAACACACAAACAAATATAATTATGAAATAAAAATTGTATTGTGATATTTTAAGTTTATTTCTATCTTAAATCATAAAAAAAAAAAAAAAAACAATTAAGAATGTACAGTACTTTTTTTTGTATATAGCAAATAAAACAGTAATGCTGTTCATAAAAGCCCTGTTCGTAATTGCCCCTAAAATGACAATCAGCTATGGTAGTTAAAGGACTAGTAAATGCTACCTATTTACCCTATTTTTTATACGTTCATCATGTGGACTATAATGAGAGCAGTAAAAATATGTATCACAATAATTTTTATTATTTTTCTTTTGTGGTGTTTTGAGGGTGTTAAGAAAATGTCTTAGCAGTTATGAGTCACACTAAAACAAGTCAGGGGAAACGTTCCCCTCATTTCATATCTCAGAATATTCAGAGTGGGGCGCAACCAATATTGCGCGGAGCTGTTGCACCGTTGCGCGTTGCTAAATCTATGGGAAAAAGTTTGAAAGTTTTTTTTGGAATGAACTAATCTTACGAAACGCTCGGTGCTTTCAAAGTAAATATTATAAGCATAAACTGTGCGCTCTTTGCATTACTTTATTTATTTATTATTCTTATTTATGAGTTTATTCGTTTATTTATTTATTTATTATTATTTCTATTTATGAGCTTATTAGTCTATTTATTTATTTATTTTGTGAAAGATTGCTTTCCATAAAGGGGTTGGGTTAAATTTTCATGTACAGTTTATTTGCATTCTCTCTCTCTCTCTCTCTCTGTCTCTCTCTCTGAAGTACGGTGATAAGATGAAATAAAAAACGTTACAGCTTTTGTGTTTTTCCAAAGGTAAATAATGCATGGTTACACTAGGCCGTAATGCATGGACGGATTGGGCGCCGAGATTTCAAGGATTTCTCGATGGGCCGTGGCAAAAGTGGGCCACTGTGGGCCAAGTCAGCAAAAAAAAAAAAAAAAAAAAAAAAAAAAAAAAAAAAAAAAAAAAAAAAAAAAGAAAGAAAAGAAAAATAGAGAGAGAGAGAGAGAGAAAACAAAGAATGAGATGAAATTCCACTGAGTAAATTTAATCAATATGATATAAATATTGCTTTTTTTTCTTTTCTTTTTTTCGTTTTTAGCCAGTTTTTCTTTCTTTTTTCTTGTAATTTTGAATTAATCCTGGTGACGAGCTGATTACATTGAACTGGCTACTGAAGCTGCTAACATCAATCAATATTGATTACATTCATTAGTAGTATACAAGTTAATGTTAACTTGCTAAATTAAACCACCCACCTTGACCGTCATCTTGATTGATGGCATAGTAACATGCGTGACCTTGGACGACCAAGAGGTCACCACATGACCTCCAAGCCTGAGGACATTATCCCTGATCTTCAAACTTCTGGGGTCACCCTCCATGTTCGACCACGAGCACCACCAGGGGTCGATACTGCAACCTGAAAGTAACATTTAAATATTTGTGACCTCAGTGCAGTAGTTTTCTCACAAACACACTAACAAGAGGCTTCTACAATGTTAAATTAGTACATTTTAGTGTCTTAAAACACGTAAAAGTATGTCTAGTATTCCACATTTAAATATTTGTGACCTCAGTGCAGTAGTTTTCTCACAAACACACTAACAAGAGGCTTCTACAATGTTAAATTAGTACATTTTACTGTCTTAAAACACGTAAAAGTATGTCTAGTATTCCACATTTAAATATTTGTGACCTCAGTGCAGTAGTTTTCTCACAAACACACTAACAAGAAGCTTCTACAATGTTAAATTAGTACCTTAATGTATATAAATATAATAGAAACATTAAATGCTACAATATAGTTGTGATTTTGACTATTTCCCCTCCAAGTGTGTCACAACTGTCTTAAATATTTGTGATGTTGAACTCTCACCTCCAGATGTTCCACTGCTTGCCAAACCTAACTCTGTAGCCATGTCGCAGCAAGAAGGCGTGGCTCTTGTTCATGGCAACTCCGTTCTCTATGCTGGTGTTGAGGTAGGTCCCATATTTGGAGTCTGTGTCCGTTAGCTCTACGGTGGGAAGTACAGCTGGGTTTTCCTGTGATAAACATGTACATGTGTTAGTATACTGCGCTTGCTATCTTATTGCCACGGTACACTCCGCGTAAAAACTTGTGACGTAAACCTTTGGCAATTAGCCCACGCGGGAATAAATTGAAAATATATTTATTCATTTCTTTCGTCCTACAATCACAATATACAACAATGCATATCGGCTTAGGTTATTGCATCAGTTGATACAATTAGAAATGATAGTCAAATGTTACGCATTATTCACATGACGCGTAAATTTGACGCGCGTAACAAAGCTGGAACAATGTAAACAAATGGAGCCGTTCACATGTAATTTTCAAAAACCATGTGAACGGCTCCATTTGTTTACATTGTTCCAACTTTGTTACGCGCATCGACGCACGTTGACGCGCGTTAAATTTACGCGTCATGTGAATAATACGTTACTGTACACAAATATAACACAACATTAACAATATAATACAAACATATTTATACATAGAGAAATATTATATAAATATATATAATTATATAATGAGGCTATATATAATTATAGAAATATATATAAATATAGATATATTATTTAGTTCTGCAGTCTTCACCCAGTCGCAAATGTAGCGTGCATTGATCTGACATTCTCAGTAAAGGAGATAGCCTACTGTTTACGTACTGTGCGCCTGCCACAGATCTAGCTCCCACCACCTCTCGAGTGTTTTTGTTAGTAGATCCCGCAGATCTGTGGCAATCTGAGAGGCAGCTCTGCACCTCGGAGTTCTGATACGTAGCTGGCGAGAGCTCCATGCATAGCATTAGCATGCATAGCGGGCGCCGGCAGGTGGCAGAACCTAGCGACGGAGGTGCCCAAGCTCTGTTGAGCGTTTTTTTTAGTTGAAGCATTTGAGCTCCCAGAGCTGAGATCTGAGCTACCTCCTTGAGGTGGCAGGATCTGTTTACGAACGCAGCCTAAGACACCTCAAAGAGAGCGCAATATTCCCTTGCGGCCTAACTGCGAGAATATACGTCACAAGTTTTTTAATGTGGTTACACCCACTCCTATTTGGCAAAAAGATAGCAAGCTGAATGTACAGCTTTGGCCAAAAGTTTCCAAACGATTTGTATAGGGTGGTTTCATTCATGTTAAAGTCGACGTCATAAGTGAGTAGGTACTAAATAACATTGACCGGTATAGGGAAATGGCACATTTTGCCAGTTTAAAAATACTTCGCGATTTTTTTGAGAGCATTGATGCTGCTAACAGGTTGAATTAGTACCTCAAGTATATAAGAAAAATAATAATAACCCAAAAAACAGCTAATTTCCAAAGAAAATAGCCAAAAACTACCTTTGCCCTATACTGAGCAATGTTAATCATTGCTCAAGATGAGCATCGAAAAGCACTCAGAATGACGTCATGCGCACACACCCTATAGGCAACCAGCAAGCACACTATGTTATCTTTATGAGAACACGCAGCGGCCGCCACTGCCCAGTTCGGGAACTTTCAGCCAGAGCTGTATATACCAGTACTGGGCTTTGTAATACGAGGGAGGGAGGGAGGTACGACTCACCAGGTGTGCAGAGGTCATATTTGTAATACGAGGGAGGGAGGTACGACTCACAAGGTGTGCAGAGGTCATATTTGAAATACGAGGGAGGGAGGTACGACTCACCAGGTGTGCAGAGGTCATATTCAGTTGAAAGATGGCATGACTACGAGAGATAGAACTGTCACAAACTCCCCTAGTGTTCCTCACGACAGGCCCTACTCCGACCTCTGTTTTTTTTATTATGTACGTCCACCACGTACTCCTTGCCCACGCGGTACGTTGCATTGTTCAGCATGTAGAACACCTCGTCTGTCAACCACAAATACATACATAAAATATTATTGCATTTAAATATGAATATACATAATTATATATACATATTACAAATATATATATATATATATATATATATATATATATATATATATATATATATATATATAGACAGCTTGCACTCAGGCGCCATGTTGTTGGTCAGAAATACACACGCCACACAGGAAAAACATAATTTTTAAATATTTAATAACAAACTTAAAACCTAAATCTAAGACTTAATTGTAGCTCCTAATAAAGCTACAAGAATATCAGAAAAATACTTGCAGTCGAAGTATACTTATATTTTTATGACAAATAATTTATGTAGTTTTCCTAAACTGAGCAATGTATGTACATATTAAGCACCACAAACATGGCAGCAACGCGCAAGGAGGTGCAACAGGATTTGCAAAGCCTAGCTGTTTTCTTGCACCACAAAATGTGCATTACATTTGAGTACATAAAAGTCAAGTTCATCTTACGACATAATGTAAAAATGTTTGACCACATCAAAATAATAATAAATTATTATAATAATTGAACGATTCATTAAGTACATCAATTTGTCCTACATTACACAATAACGTAGACCTAGGTAAAAATGCATTTTTGGACACATCATTATTATTATATGTTATTACTTTAAAGAGCTGCGGGTTTCGCAGTATACTCTTTGGCAGTCATTGAATTTTATTTGGGAAGATACAGAGAAGTCATCAATTTTATAACAGTACATAAGTATTTTTTTCTTATGTTTTTGATCTTAATGACACCTTTCAAAATTTTGAAATGAGTGCCCAAAGTAGAGATAAATGGGTGTTCAAAGTCACTCCGGTTGACTGTATACATTTTAAACTGTCAAATTGATTCATTTTCGCAAATGACTTCGTGCGTACATATGGCGTCAACTTTTGTATGAATACAAACACCCTATGCATCGGTCAAACTAGAAAATTCACAATAATAATAACAATTAAAACATTACCGGTCCGTTGGCACGGAGCACGAATATTTCGAACAAAAACAAACGATCAGATTTCACCCTTGCTAACTATACATATGTACTAGGTTAATTACAGATATAAATTGATACTCACTGTTTGAGGTGCAATGTAAGGACCACATTGTGAACTTAAATTACTGACAGCAAGTCGAAATCAAGAACAAAACCAGAGAACAAAAAATATTTGTTTTGTATTTGCAAACACGAAGGCGGTGACAAATGGCGGGATTGTAGTTTCTCGTAAAAATGCAATTTTGCAGTAGATTTCAGCTTTCTGCAAGTAAAAAATCATTAGCTCAAAATTTAAAGCAGCTAAATAACATAAGTTAATTTATAATTACCTGCTAAAATCAACAAATTCTAATATTTTTGCACCATATCATGCAACACGAAGTTACATGCACCATAGGCTGCCGCCATTTTGTGTATGTGAATTTCGTTAGTGTATTGTTTTCGTTCTGATTTGCGTTAATGTAATACCAAAAGCTCAACAAAACTAAATGATGTTCTGTTTATATATACAGCGGATCACAAACCTGGGGGGCGGTCTCGGCTGGAGAACTGACGGTGCTCGAACAGCTGATGTTCGAGGTCACTGGGGGGGGAAATGGCTATTGGTTCCATGTATTATGGAAGACTTGGTTTGATGATTGTTTAGAATGATTGATTAAAAAAAATTACTATTAAGCCGCAATTAAGTATACTGAATGTAAGATGTAATAAGAATATTTGTTATATACTGTACTAAGTAGATATTAATCAGGATATTAAAAATAAAGATAATATAATGAAATCCTCTGTGTGATATTGATTTTATTTGTAGCTGTTATTTTTGTTTTTTGTTTATTCTATGGATGCTTCTGATTTGTCACTATAAATAATGCATAAGGCTTATTTACTGCATTTAAATGTTTAAGTAATTCTAATAAAATATTGTGTTTGATCCTCAGAACTCGAGCCTTCATACACAGAACTTCAAACAGTAACGTTGAACCTGGTTGACTAACAGTGGATTCTTTTCTCAGCTTAGAGTTGACCTCAGCTAACTTAGGTTTGCACATGGTATACTTTCTTAAATTAATAATATAAATGTATATGGTCAGGATAATAATTATTAATTAAATGAGTATTAGAACTACAGACTGTTGCATTTGGATGGTTAGCTTTATTTTTTTGAAAATGTTAAACTTTGGTGTCACACACATACAAAAAAATACACTCCGTATCATATTTTTATGTAAATTTTACAATTTCCTATTACTGTCTATAATATGAACCTAAAGTACACATATCCTCAACAGAATATAATAAGTAACATTTGTACTTACTTTTTGTAGTCTCCGGAGGCCAGAAAAACAATAACGTAGGTGTCGAAGAGACTATCCGGAGCACCAACGGAGCTACTCAAATGACCAGCTAAGTCAGCTAATCTACTTAGCTCATCAGTAAAGTTGATTTTATTTTACTTAATGAACTGAATTTAATAATTTAGAACGATTAATTTTTGCATTGAATAAATTTGAAAAAAAATAAAATTTATAAAAAATTGAAGTTTTTCAACAATATAAAATATTTGAAAAGAAAAAAAAAGATTATTTTAACTGAACAATAACTAATAGAAATTCATCACTAAACCCTCAAGAACAAATTATAATAAGGTGTTTGTGGGTAAGACAAACACAGATTGCAAAAAGATAGCCAGAGCAAAAAAAGGTTGGTGTCCCCACTTTATATAGTCTCCTCGGGTCACACTCGGGTTATGTTTTATGGCCCCTGTGACTACCTGAAGACATATTAAGGTATATAAATCTATTATAGCATACAAAATCTTATTTAATGGTCATCATCTTACACTTGTTTTGACCTTTTAAGAAAATTTTATGTTTTATTGTTTAAGGTGTGAACATAAGTCATGCATGAATCTTTCTTTTGTGATTCATGCATAATTTAAATATACTATAACTTGCCTAACATAAACTAAGGTAGTGTCATGCCTCATAAATTTTACATTTAACATATATTTATTTCTTATTTGAGTACTGGCATGTAAATATAAAAAAGGAAGGAAAGGGATGTGACAAGTTTTTTATATCATGTTTATTTTTTCATTCTTTATTATATAGGTTGCATTCATTTTTGGGTGTCATTTTATTAATTTTTATATTATACCAATTATGGTATTACAAATCTTCCGCTCAGAGGGAAGACTTTGGCAGAGGATGCTGAAAGCAAACTCGAAAAGTCTTAAGTATAAAGCACATTAGACCCAGATGAATGAAACCTATAGATAATATGCTGTAATAAAAAAAATATTTATGGATGTCCTAACTCAACAGAGCACTGAAGGATCTTGCACTGCATTTCCTGCCCTCTGAATAAGGACCAAATAATGCCATTGAATACTTCAGAAATCTGCTGTGTTGAGGAAAGGGAGAGAGAGAAAACAGGTGGTATAATTAGGAGAAAGGAAGGAATAAAGACCACACATGTTATGCATATTTCCACTAGTAGAGTCTTGTAGATTAGAATGTTAGTAAATTACATATATGAAATGTTATTTTTTTTTTGAAAAGTCAGTATAGTAGTTTTTTTTTGTTTGAAAAGTCAGTATAGTTAACTGTCTATAATGTAGATTGGGAATATAGCCAATTGTTTTGTAAAGAAACAAAACTGGTAGAAATGTCCAGTTATTTATGTAATGGAAAACTCACTGTCACACATAAGATATGATCACTCTAATGTAGTAGGATAACATATGATTGCCTCAAACTATAGAGTATAAATTTCTGTGTGTTGAATAATTGTCACTTGATGTATGTACTCTATATTATACCTGCACTCAGATAATATTATGTAAATGTTGTCAGGAACTAGGCGAGTTATAGGCTGTGATTATAAGGCATAATGTAGGTAACATACAATAATAACATCACAGAAACTCATGATGTAAAAGTAAAGAGATACTCTATATAGTTTATGTTATAGGGGGCAACTTGATGGTTCTGTAGACTGATTGTAGACACTGTTTGCAGGTCCTACTGATACTGTATGTGAGCTGATGTAATGGCTATGAACTGCAGGCACTATACTGAAGAAACAAGTAACTTTTGATGGTTCTGACTTGGAGTCTTCTAAGATGCTGTCTTCTTCTGCTTGGTGTGTGGAAGTAGTATGCATAAATAGTGGCCAAGGCAGGAAGATGAGGTAAATATGATCTGTGGAAACACAGTGATATCAGTATACAAGAATAAAAATTATGCTTATAATAAAAATATTATGTTATATGTATGTATCCAAATACAGGTTTTCATTTAGATTTTTTTTTTTTTTGCTTTTTTTTTTTTGTGCTATAAAAATATAAAATCGATATTTGGTGCATGTTGTTATAATATAAGCCTTAATGGCTTTGGTTGTAACTAGATGCTTACAAGCTCCAATAAAAGTTTAAAATTTGTACTAGATGTTTTATATATTTAAGTAAGCATCTCAGTTAAGTATATTTCATCTGCTATGTAACAAAATTTTAAAATCCAAAAAAAATTGTCATGCATTAAACTATATTAAAGTATACCTTATAATGTATCCTTCAACAAAAAAAAAAAATGTTGTAATGTATAAAGCATGCATACATCATACATAATAATTCTAGACATATAATAAAAAGATAAAAATAAAAAATGAAAGAAAAATAAGAATACAGACACATATGTGTAGAACCAATGTAGTTACTGCTCTTTGGTTTTATGTTGGTCCTTGTGCTACCTGTCTTATATAAGGTCACATATAGTCATTAAAAATAGTAAAATTGGAAACAAAAGTTTCTATAAGTATACAAAGGAGTGGTATATATGTAGGAATTTTATATCTAAATATTAAGTATAAAAAGTATATAAGTTTCTGATACAAAGGAGTGGGGGTAAATGACTCCACATAGTATACTGGCCACATAAGTTAAGTGGTCTGAAGTTTGACACAATAAAAGCAATGAAAAAAAAAAAAATGTATGAAATTAAGGTTATATATATATAGATTAAAAAAAGTAAAGGTGAAATATGAATAATAAACTAATCAGGATCAAGTATTTGTACCATTATTTGTACTTAATCATTGCATATGTTTAAAATACATACTGAGTTATGTTACTAATTATGTAATGATTTTTTTTTTTTTTTTTTTTTTTGAAAGGAACATGTATAACATTGTACTGGCTAGGGTTGTATAAAAACGAAAAGAAAAGTAAAAATAATACAAAGTCTGTGTAGTGAGTTACCTGAGTTATATTTATAGTATATTCAACAAAAAGGTAATATTACTGAAGAGAGGGGGAAGGAAAAAAAATTTCTCTTTTGAAAAAAAAAAGCAGTCAAAAATATTTTACCATGGAAAAAGTTAAAATTTTTATAAATGTAAAATAAAAATGAAAGAATCATTGTAGCAGTTAAAAACTATGAACAAAAAAAAATTATCTGCTTTATTTGATATGAAGCTATAATAAAGCTGCACCATATGCATATATATATTTTTTATATTATCCTTGACTGACTTTATGAAGGAAATAGACTCCTGTTGCCTATTGTTTAAATTAAATATTTAACAAAAATTTTTATTTGTGAAGTGATGTCACCATTGTTAGTGTCTTTTGTTTAGTAGGGCTTCACTTCCTTTGTTATGAAGTAAACAAAGTTACACTCAATTAAGTTTTATTTTTATTTTTTATTTTTTTTGATATGATTAATCGTTTATATGTAAATTAAGATGTTTTACATATATTTGGGTAAGAATAAAACAAAACTTGCATATGTTAAAAAAATTGAAAGAAAAGATATGGTACAAGGCTATAGCAAAAAATGCATACAAAACCTCACTATAACAAATTTTTTTTTTTGTATAGATAATTGAAATCTTTTATAGAAATTAAAACGTTTCACATATATTTGGTAAAGAAGGAAAGAACAATATATATATAGTTTTCTTTTTAACTGAAGGACAAAATATGGTTGAAAGCTATATATAAAAAAATTTCTAGAAAACCTCACTATAACAAATTTTTTTTTTCTTTATAGATAATCGATATCTTTTATAGAAATTAAAACGTTTGACATATATTTAGTATAGAAGGAACGAAAAAAAAGATATATATATGTTTGTTTTTTGTTAAACTGAAGGACAGAATATGGTTGATAGCTATAAAAAAAATTTCTAGAAAACCTCACTATAACAAATTTTTCTTTTTTGAATGCATTTTGAGTGAATAAAAACCTAATAATTCAGAATAGCATATGGGTATCGTAGTCTATATGCAAGCTGCTGTGAAAAGAAACAGAATATTAAATATATTGCATATATATGACATAAATATATTCAAGGCAAGGGTTGATTTTTTTTTTTTTTTTTTTTCTCTTGGTTTATGACTTTTGTTCATTATCAGCACACATAACTAACTCGGTATGTATATATATAAAGGAAAAACATTACGAAAATATATGTATGTCTATATATGAGGAACTATAAAGGTAAAAAAAAAAGGTTCATGTTGAAAAGTGGTAAGAGAAATGTATTATATATATATAGCTGATCCCAGGTGGTCATATGCAGAGGGTAGGTGGAAAGGGAACACAGTCTGGCTAAAATCTTTTATATTTGAGTGAGGCTGATATTTTAAAGTTTTCAAAAGTATATAGTAAGAATAAAAGTTGAATAAAATAAAAAATGAATTGAAGAAATAAAACTAAAATTAAGAAGAAAAAATTAGCAAATATACAGTGAGATTTTAGGTTATAAAAAAATGCATGAAAGGTGTATATATAAAAAATAAAGAAAAAAAATTGTAACAGTCTTGCTCTCTACTGTATGATATGAATATAGTTTTAATATTAATATTCAGCCCACATATTGTAATTTCTTTTTGAGTTTGTGGAAGCATTAGTAAATGAGTTCGATCTTTTTCTATACATTATTACATATGTATCATATTCAATTGCTGGTAAATATGGAGTTGAAGTTGAATGAGTTAATGGAACTTGCACTGCCAGTGGTCTAAATAAGGTATTAATTACATATACTATTCTTTTATCAACCAGACTGCTCTCAGGAGGGGAGGGGGGTGGGGGTAAATTGTCCATAGAAACATACGTGTTGATCGAATCTGGAACAGAAATAGCAGTATTATTATCAGGTATAGATATTTCCTCATTATGAGTGGATAATGGCAAAGTAGGAGAAGGCACATGAGTGAAATTGTCTCCAACTTGTCCACTATAAACCTCATCATAAGGCGATGTAAAAGTAGTAGGGGGAGTGGGGGGTCTGGGCCTATATACTACACAAGGAATACGAGGGCTATCGTATTGTGGCGGAATGTGCCATGACGAATTTATTTGCCGATTGTATATTGCCAGATTATAATCATTATCAGCCCTCATAGTAACAAATTGTTCCGCCATCAAAGTTTGCCCATATGTAGGGGGAGGTGTTCGAAGTCGAATAAGTTCTCTGGTTTCATATATAGACTCGTTACTTATATGTTGTGTTGTGCTGGTTGCATAATGTGCACTTTCTCGTTGTACACAGTATAAGATGCAATATTTAACGGGCTTCCAACAGCACAGAGCACAAACAAACCCAATGAAAAAAACAAAGACCAGTATAAGTATTTCGGTATATATTTTATTTCGGAAATCCTCGATATGCTGTTTTACATACAATCGTTGTGTTTCACCCAAAGCTGTGAAAAAATGTAGTTTCAATGTAGTAAGTGGCACTGAGACAGCCCTGTGGTCCTTTACTAGTACATTTTTCGTGTATATTCTATCAAAAACAGCCGGTGTTAACTGACGTGTAATGTAAGTTAAATCAGGCAAGGAAAAATTTCGTGATTTGAAGTGAGAAAATAACTGGTCACGCTTAATTAACTGTTCGATTTTTCCTGACTGATTTAATATATTGTATGTAGAGCAATTATGAGGCAGTATAATGTGAGTGACAAAATTTGTAAAAAATGTCTGTGTCTCATGCAATGATGTGGAGCACTTATATGTGAAGTTACTGAAGCGAGGCATTGTTATGAAAAATAAATTTGACTTGGCTAGTTGTGTGACCAAAAATGTGGGCGGGGCCAATATGTGTAACTCACATATGTCTGAGATTATCCTTGCTTCATTGTACCATAATTTGGATAGACATGTTTGATTAAATATTCGATGTAAGGATGGTAAATTACATGACCAAGTGTCATTATTCATGTACATGCACTTATGAAATTCGCTATCATTGAGATATAATATTGCGTCAGATTGAACATTAGTAACCACATAATTTTGGGTCGTCATAAGGAGGTACTGAAAAGCATATCTTAAAGTAAATGGCTGAGGCAAGGCAACAAGTTGTGACAATGACAAGACATCAGTTTTGACTTGTAGTGGAATATGAATAATGATAAATATATTATCATTAACCATATATGAAGTTAACTGCAAAAATGTAAACAATGAATCAGCTGTTAGAGGATGCAAAAGAGAGTTATTTTGTGGTATTATTAACTGCATAATATGATAAAGTTGAGTGGGGGATAAAAAAAATGCAGAAAACTGATGTATTGCCAATTGTTGTATAGCAAAATTATAGCTTGTAATCAACTGTGTGTACTCAAACAACATAGACATGTAAACGTGTACTTGTTGTTTCAGCTCCTGTTGTTTTGCCTCAGAAAAGTTTGCCAAGAATTTATGTACATTGTACCATGTGTGTGAATATTTATGTTTTAGTCCCATATATTGGTGTTGACGACCCTTGGTTAAGTTATAATACGCCACAGCTGCGTCGCTGTCAATATAATAATCTGTTGGAACATTCACTCTGTCATGTAACCATGATACTGCTTTATTGTATGGAGCCTCAAAGTCAGCATATAGTGGTTGGTCAGTATAAGAAAGCAAAGATTTATATGTGGTACAATTTTCCGCTGAATGTGCTATATTAAATGGGTCAATAAATTGAAGATATTTAATTTGGTCATGTAATGTAGCAAAGATTTCAACTAAATACTGTGCTACTGGTACCTGTGACTGTATGGTGTTGAATTGTAATGTCAAGTTGTCATATGTATTATATACATACAGTAAGTCTTGTTGTAAAGGCGAGGTAGAATATTGTAAAGCTATGAGCCATTCTGAACGAAATATTACTTTACCTATATATGAAAAAAAAGCGGGCTGTTCGACATAGTTTGTAAGAGAAAAATTTGGTTCTTTTTCTACCTGTTTTTGGAAAGAGGAGGCCGCTGTTGAGCCGATCAAAAGAACATTGATGCATATGCCTATCCATGTCACCATAGTTCGGGAGGGATAGGCGCTCGGAAGCTGCGAGGGATGATACCAAGTTGGACCGTGGGTGCGTCCCTGATAAGAGCAGAAGATATTGTCAGTCCTCTGGTTTATCAAGAACTGGCCCTCTGGAGCGCAAATTGTACCTATGTTGACTAACATGGGGTGTTTCTTTTGACATGACGTCAGATAAGGGGTTGGTGGTTACCGGCTTTGTGGCGTTTGATTCGCTTTTACGGTCATTTAAATTGTCACATTTTGAGTTTTTCACCTCATGATATATTGCTTCTGGCAGTTTGAAATCTTCCCGCTGTTGTATTATGTCATTATTGGACAACTCTGCTAGCGCGGGCCAGCTAAACATTGGCTGTGAGTCCGTAACTACAGAAGCTGAGGGGGCGGGGCTGTCAACATGGTCGGTTTTTGCGCTCATATTACTACCTATCGAACCTTCTGGGCTTACATACGGAGAAACTAGTGTTTCTGGCGTTGAGTCTCTTGCCGCGGCACGAGGCTCGTGCAGCTCGTCCGCAAAATTATTTTCGAAAAAGTTCGTCAAACTTGGCATAGAGCTAGTAGAATCAGATATTATACTTTGTGTTTTTGATGCTCCACCTATCGGCGAGTCTAATAAATCAGTCCTTAATTCGGTATTATCAAAATATTTTAAGAAATCGGGGCTATTTTTATTGATCGGACTATATATAGGGGGTGATGGACTTGTATCTTCAGAAACGGAAGCCATGGCGGTCTCTAGGTTTGAACCGGAAGTATGATAAGATTCATCCCTTACCGCGCTTGACTTTGGCGCCAGTTGTAGTAACTGTGTAGTTCCTGCATCTGGCACCATCTCCAATGGCGCTGCCGTCGGCATTTGAGTAGTAATAAGTGTGTTCTGACTCAGAGATTGTAGAAAGAGCGGATTTCGGCTTGAAACGTGGTTATTTGTATTTTCCACGGAGGATTCAGAGGCTGAGCTATTACTAGTAAATGAACTGATAGAATCAGATGCAAGTGAAGATCGGGAACTAAGAGTCACTGTAATAGTTACACTAGAGGAGGTGGGAGGCCGTGTGAGACTCCAATTTTTCCCCTCTATATGTATTGTTTCCTCTTGAGAATCACCCTGGGAGTGTAGACTTTCCGCAATATTTAACTCATACTCTCTATGTGTACTTTCAAAATACGGTTTTAACTGATTATAATGTGCTTTTTCAACTTTTTTTGTTTGTAAGTGCTGTAAGACAAAGTCTACATTATTATAATTTTTTGTAACTAAATAAGGACCTGTAAAAGGCAACATAATTTTCTTTTTTAAGCCCGGGCGTACGTAATTTTGATATTTCAGCACCTGGTCTCCAACCTTGATATCCACAGGAGATGATTTTCTATTGAAATAATGTGTATACCGTTGTGCATGTAAATTATTATACACTTTTGCTTTCTCACAAGTAGTATACAACATCTTTTCAAAGAAAACTGAATAATTATCTAAGTTATATCTGGGCTTATTTTGTCTCGTCAGGACTTCGTCCAGACCCACATTGGGTTCGAACCCGTACAGGAGACGATGAGGACTGATCCTGGTTGCCACGGGAACAGCTGAGTTTATGCTGAACTCCACGAATGGAATTTTCAGATCCCAGTCTCTTTGATTTTTGTCCTTGTCTAAAATACAAGAAATTTTATTCTGGACGTCACGATTTTTAATTTCAACGGCTCCTTGGGTCATGGACCTGTAAAAGAGGCCATGATGGATTTTTACATTGAAGTATTTAGCCACTTCTTTCATTAAATTACTTGTGAACATTTTTCCATTATCAGTCAGTATATATTTTACACTGGCTCCACACCGGAAAA
Organism: Ecdyonurus torrentis; assembly: GCA_949318235.1. Lineage (NCBI taxonomy): Eukaryota > Metazoa > Arthropoda > Insecta > Ephemeroptera > Heptageniidae > Ecdyonurus > Ecdyonurus torrentis. Next base: position 71,016 of record OX439132.1, on the reverse strand, counting down.
GTATTTGTTCCACTAGTATTTTTGCTATTGTTTCGGCTTTTTGATCTGGGAGGGGGAAAAGTAATACATACCTAGACAACTTGAAAACAGCTGTGAGTAACACTTTGTTACCACTGTATGAAGTTGGAAAGGGGAAGACAGTATCCAAGAGCAAGGTATCATGGGGCGAGTTATCAACTTGAAAAGTTTGTAATGGCGCCTTTTTAAGACCGTGCGTTTTTTTAAGTTGACATACATGACAGCGTTTAATATATTCTTCTATATTTCGGGCCATATTGGGCCAATAATAATGATTTTGTACATGACTGATGGTCAGTCTGCTTCCTTTATGAGCCGCTATGGGGCTCTCATGAAAAGCTCTCATTATACGTGCAAACATAGTTTGTGGGGCGACCAGCACTTCTCGTTCAAGTGGCACTGTATATTTTTTATACAACATGCCATCTAAATCGAGAACGTAATTTTGAGTTTCGGTCAATTCCCCTAATTTTTGTTTAATTTTTATGATATGAGGGTCTTTATTTTGTTCTGCTAATACAAAATCTCGATCCCATACAGGGTAATGCTGTATGTTATTTTCAGGGTCGTCCCGGGACGTCTCATACCGTCCCATGGTGACTATACGGACCATATAATCATGTTCCCATTCACTAGACGTGGACGAAACAGACGAGCTTTTTTCATAGTCAGCCCTAGACAGGAAGTCACTGACTACATTTTGTTTCCCTTGTATGTGTCTGAACTCGAAATCATATTGTAAAATGCGAGTGACCATACGAAATAATCGAGGTAACAAAGTTTCTTTCATACTTATATTTTTAAGCATCCAACCAATAGGCTTATTGTCGGAATAAAGTATGAACCTACGTCCCCATAAGTAGTTGTGCCATTGTTTTAAGCAGTAGTCTATTGCACCTAGCTCTAAATCAATAGTGGCTCGTTTTGACTCCACAGTAGATAGAATTCGAGATGCGTAGGCTACAACCTTCTCACTCCGGTCCTTTGCAAAGTAACTCAGTACTCCAGCATAATTTTTGGAGCTAGCGTCAGTAGTCACCACAGGCATGGCGTCCAAGTCCATGATATACATGGTGACAATGGGTTCTTTGCAAAGCATTTCTTTTAAATATTCGAAATTATCGACATGCAACTTAGACCAGTGAAATTTTGTGTTATTTTTACACAAATTAAACAGTGGTTTCAAGAACTTACTTATATTAGGAATACATTTTCTATAATATCCAATCATAGCTGCAAATGACTTAATGTCTTTAGGACAGGTGGGCTTTGACAAGGCACGTATTTTATTTACATTTTTGGGATCTGGTCGCCAAGTGCCATTACACAATAAAAATCCTACAAAAATTAGGCTTAAAACAAAAAATTTGCATTTTTGAATTTTTATTTTCAGCCCATTATTTTGTAAGAGTTTTAAAACTTCTTCTAAGACTAATTTTCCTAATTCTAGAGTGGGGGTGGCGATTAGAATATCATCTATATACAAAATTACATATGGTTTGAACTCAGGTTTCAGTCCCTCCATGACTTTTTGCAATAAAAGTACCAAGTATGCTGGACTGTTTTTCATACCAAAATTGGATCTTTTCCATGCCACACGACGACCTGATCGAGGGGCCGTAAAGGCCGTTTTATGCCTATCCTTGGCGGCTATTTTCATTTGATAGAAACTTTTTTTCAAATCAATATGTGTATAATATTTAGCTGAGGCTAATTGATCCAACATGTCGTCGATGCGAGGCATAATAATATTATATTTAATTGTTTTTTCATTTAACTTATTATAATTACCAACTACTCTATATACAGGGTTGCCATGCTCATCTTCTTTTACTACTAAGAACATAGGCACATTATACGAACTTTCACATAAAAATAAGATGTCAGCTGATAACAATAAATCGACCTCGTCTTCTATAATATTTTGGTGCAAGACGGGTAGCCTATACTGAGGTACCCAAATGGGCACTGAGTCTACCAACTCTATCTCGTGCTCGCATGCAGTGCATAAACCAATCTCTCCATCTTCCAGGCTAAAAGCTAAGTGATATTTACATAATAAGTCAATTAAAAACAGTTTTAATTCACTGGTGAGGTGGTCTAGCTGAACTAATGTTTTAATTTTTTCGATTCTTTGCTCCACATTAAGCTTATTAGCCTTACTAACACTCATACCTAAAGAAGCCCTAATTGGTTTGTAAATAGGCGACGGTTCACCGAGGACCCTTCCTTCGGGTACCTCATATAAATCATTATCATCAAAGCAACTTTGCTTATTCATTTTTAACTGTATGGAGGTGCAGGGATCCCGTGTGCCTTCAGCCCTTACCGCGTCAAGTTGACGTGTGTTTTTACCTTTTTTGGCAATATTAATATTCCGGATTATAATATTGGCCAAAGAAGGTACAGTGACGTCCCCAAGATGAGGCTTGAGTGGGAATGTGCTTTGTGCTGTAATCGCTTTCACATGCAAGCGATAAAACTTAATAATATCTTGGTTTTTTATAACTTTATCTGGACGACAAACTCTTTTTAATCTCTTTTTTAAACAGCGTCCCTTATTAATAATTAATGAATGTCTCAAAACATTATCTTTTTTACTTGGACGATAAACTCTTTTTAAACTCTTTTTTAAACAGCGTCCCTTCTTAATAATTAATGAATGTCTCAAAACATTATCTTTTTTACTTGGACGATAAACTCTTTTTAAACTCTTTTTTAAACAGCGTCCCTTTTTAATAATTAATGAATGTCTCAAAACATTATCTTTTTTATTTCTTTCTAATTCTACTTTATTCTTTTGGACAAGAGCAATGGCAGGAGACACAGAGCTCTTTCCAATATCATGGTGCAAAAAACGTGAACCGTTACTGCCACTATTTCTCATTTCAAACCTTGGCTTCAAATTTAAAATATACCACTCTCTAAGCGTCTCTATATTACTGGAGCTTAAACCCATGCTATTATTTTGTGCGTTGATATGTGCAGTGCTGTTATACCCATTGACTACAGATTCATGCTTATGAGCTATATCTATGTTTATTTTATTTACACTGCCTGTTTCTACAGGTGAGTGGTTGTTATTTAACCATTCAATGACCTTCTGTTGTGTAGAAAGAGTCCCATATCCGATCTTAGGGACTACTGGCAAGCTTACGTGTACTAAATTGTCATATCGAGGCATAGAAGACACGTGAGTAAGAGAGCCTGTTACTGCCTCATAGGTGCTTTTATTTACAAAATTTATGCCTTGCAACAGAGCTCTAGGTAGGGTGCTGGACTGGTCAGGAGTTTCAACTAGAAGGGGTATAACTTTATCTCTTATAAATAATGAATGTGTATCTAAACATATATGTGCTTGTGATTCCAACAAAAATTCGAGACCTATAAGACCATCAGCCAAAAGCTCTAACTGATCCCCACATATAACATAATTTAATAAAGAATAATATTCATTCATGCGTGTACTTAGTTTTATTTCACCGTGTGTAGGTAAGAGGTGTCCAGTGACACCGGTCAGTGAGCGTCCTGGGACCATATTGGCCAGGGCTCTAGGGGGTGTAAACCTCTCCTTAAGTACGTTAATATGACAACCTGTGTCGAGCAGACATTTTGCGTTTATTGGGCCAGACATACGATAAGATACACTAATATTTATATATAAACCTACATTAAAATTTGTATTCACATTTCGAGTTTTTATTACTGGACCCTCCCCTCTGAAGTTACTTGAGGAGGGTGTACATAGTTTGGGTTTTGGGTTGCCCCAGCTTGCTCCCTTAGGTCGATTTGCCTGATCGACGACAGAGTGTGCTGCAGTTGCTCGCACGACCTTATGTCATGATTTTCAGAACTGCAGAATTCACATTTTCTCTCTCTGGGAGGTGTGTTCCTATGGGGGCAGGAGCGAACCATATGGTACTTACTTCCACAGGTGAAACAGGCTGCTTCTCTATATCGATACCCATTATTGTTATTATTATTATTATTATAGCGATAAGATCGATTTCCACCAGGGTTGTAGTTACCACGTCCACGTGAATTGCCTCTTTGTGGCTGGTGATAATAGTTCGTCGACCCATAACCATCAGACTGTTTTGGGTAGCTTCCCGAGGCATATGGGTATGCATTGGAGGGTGCTGGGATCATATAATTTTGCATAGGATACAGGTTAGTACCCGGAACAGACTGTGGAGCCATAAATGACCCAATTGGGGTGTTTCCCTGATTTTGGGTATGTGTATTTATACCCTCAGTTTTGGGTATATTAATGGGCTCTGAAAAGGGTGGATGTACCATACCCTGCATAACATACCCGGGAGGAGCCGAAATGACCTTATTTTCCTGTTGGGTACCCATTAATTGAAACCCTTGGGGTCCCATGAAGACTGGGGCAACTGGTGCCTGGGGACCCAATTGGGGACCCAATAAATGTGTGTAATTGTATAGATTTTGTTGGGCTTGTTTCATGGGTACCATGGTCTGTTCAGAAAATGTAACATGTTTAGGGGAGGGTGCGGGGGTGGGAGGAGGGTTAGAATCAAATATTATCTTTCCAGGATAAGGGGGGTGGACTTTGGGTTCCTGTTGTTTTACGTTACGTAAGGGTGTTTTTTTTCTACGTTCCTGTGAGACCTCCTCTTGATAGGACGTGTCCACCAGATATTCGGCGATGATTTTTGCCTTACGTACTACTGCGTCAAAATCATCCAGCGGCGTACTTACAACAGCTGTTTGCAGACGCTCATTAAGTCCGCTAATGAATTGCTTTATCATTCGAGTTTTTATACGAGCTATATCCGCTGCTGGTGCCAAAGAAATCGGAGTGTCTAACAAGCTATAGCCCTTGTCAGCAAGTCTTTCAGAGAAGGACTGCACGCTCTCTCCTGGAATCTGCTTACACTCTGCGAACTCCTCCTCTCGGACGCTTAATGGTGTATGGTCGGAAAAGCGTTCGATTATGAGTGTTTTAAACTGGTCATACGTCATATTCGCTACTGCAGCTGCGTTACGCGTGACAAAGCTTTTTGCTGTCCCATCTAACCTGAGCTGCGCAATTTCTAACTTATCAGCCCCTGTGTAACCGGCTAATCTGCCTATGCTATCAATATTAGCAAAATAGGCTTCTGCGGTTGCGTTACCGCGGTTATCTCCCTTTCTAGCATCTCCCGTGAATACCCCTATGTAAGCTAACCCTTTAAGTTCGGTAGCGGCCATGATTGGTTCTTGGAAAAGTTGAATAAAACTATTGTAATAATCGTCCACTGACATATATCATAATTTATAAAAAAAAATTATTATTATTATTTTTATATTATTTGAGGAAAAAATGTTATTATTATTATTATTATTATTTTTTTTTTTTTTTACGCAAGCATATGTCTATTTTTATACTGATGTATATATATATTTTTATATATATATATAAAAATTGATCAAAAACGTGACACGGAGAAAAAAAAATTTCTAAAATAATATTAAATTTTCTGGACAGTAAGAGCGCAAATTTTTATATCTGCATAAAAATATGTGACGGAAGTAGAAAATTTTTTATTTTAAATAGAAATTTTCATGAATAGCTAAATATAATGCAGTTCTGTATGTGTGATTTTTTTTTTTTTTTCTCAGAATAAACAGTCAAAATTGAAGGAAAAAGAAAAAAAAATATAAAATCGGCCGTATTTACTTTATTTTATGAAAATTACTCGTTCTTTACTCAATTTCTATCATGATTTTCACCCACGTCAGCCACGTCAACTCGTGCTTCGGACGAGACACGAACACGTCAATACTCTAGCATTCACGTGCCCATGCACATCACCCGCACAACTGAGCACTTCTGACACCAAATTATATGTAATACCAAAAGCTCAACAAAACTAAATGATGTTCTGTTTATATATACAGCGGATCACAAACCTGGGGGGCGGTCTCGGCTGGAGAACTGACGGTGCTCGAACAGCTGATGTTCGAGGTCACTGGGGGGGGAAATGGCTATTGGTTCCATGTATTATGGAAGACTTGGTTTGATGATTGTTTAGAATGATTGATTAAAAAAAATTACTATTAAGCCGCAATTAAGTATACTGAATGTAAGATGTAATAAGAATATTTGTTATATACTGTACTAAGTAGATATTAATCAGGATATTAAAAATAAAGATAATATAATGAAATCCTCTGTGTGATATTGATTTTATTTGTAGCTGTTATTTTTGTTTTTTTGTTTATTCTATGGATGCTTCTGATTTGTCACTATAAATAATGCATAAGGCTTATTTACTGCATTTAAATGTTTAAGTAATTCTAATAAAATATTGTGTTTGATCCTCAGAACTCGAGCCTTCATACACAGAACTTCAAACAGTAACGTTGAACCTGGTTGACTAACAGTGGATTCTTTTCTCAGCTTAGAGTTGACCTCAGCTAACTTAGGTTTGCACATGGTATACTTTCTTAAATTAATAATATAAATGTATATGGTCAGGATAATAATTATTAATTAAATGAGTATTAGAACTACAGACTGTTGCATTTGGATGGTTAGCTTTATTTTTTTGAAAATGTTAAACTTTGGTGTCACACACATACAAAAAAATACACTCCGTATCATATTTTTATGTAAATTTTACAATTTCCTATTACTGTCTATAATATGAACCTAAAGTACACATATCCTCAACAGAATATAATAAGTAACATTTGTACTTACTTTTTGTAGTCTCCGGAGGCCAGAAAAACAATAACGTAGGTGTCGAAGAGACTATCCGGAGCACCAACGGAGCTACTCAAATGACCAGCTAAGTCAGCTAATCTACTTAGCTCATCAGTAAAGTTGATTTTATTTTACTTAATGAACTGAATTTAATAATTTAGAACGATTAATTTTTGCATTGAATAAATTTGAAAAAAAATAAAATTTATAAAAAATTGAAGTTTTTCAACAATATAAAATATTTGAAAAGAAAAAAAAAGATTATTTTAACTGAACAATAACTAATAGAAATTCATCACTAAACCCTCAAGAACAAATTATAATAAGGTGTTTGTGGGTAAGACAAACACAGATTGCAAAAAGATAGCCAGAGCAAAAAAAGGTTGGTGTCCCCACTTTATATAGTCTCCTCGGGTCACACTCGGGTTATGTTTTATGGCCCCTGTGACTACCTGAAGACATATTAAGGTATATAAATCTATTATAGCATACAAAATCTTATTTAATGGTCATCATCTTACACTTGTTTTGACCTTTTAAGAAAATTTTATGTTTTATTGTTTAAGGTGTGAACATAAGTCATGCATGAATCTTTCTTTTGTGATTCATGCATAATTTAAATATACTATAACTTGCCTAACATAAACTAAGGTAGTGTCATGCCTCATAAATTTTACATTTAACATATTTATTTCTTATTTGAGTACTGGCATGTAAATATAAAAAAGGAAGGAAAGGGATGTGACAAGTTTTTTATATCATGTTTATTTTTTCATTCTTTATTATATAGGTTGCATTCATTTTTGGGTGTCATTTTATTAATTTTTATATTATACCAATTATGGTATTACATTAATTTTACCAGGATTTTACTGTACCTTGTTTGCGAGGCTAGCTACAAAATGAAATTTTCTTGTTCTTCAAAATACTATTATAACAATTTTGAAAATATGGAAAGGTTACAAATATGCCATTTAGTTGTAAATCATTTAAATACTGACCCCAAATTTCTTGCAAAAGTTTGAAATTAATATTTTTTCCAACACTATATAGCCTCGCACGAGTTCACTAAAATTACATTAATCTTGAAATTCTTGAAATAGAAAATTTCTCTAATTTAACATAAACAAAGCACTATCGCAAATCATAACATTAACAACAATGGCGGCTCTTTGAACTCACAAACATGAATTTGAAGGCAAAATATAATAATTTAATGATATTAGAAGGTAATTAATAATGATTTCATGTGAAGTAGCTGCTTTAAATATTGAAAAAGTCATATTTTATATTCAAAACGCTGAAATTTGTAACAAAATCGTATTTTTATGAGAAATGAAATCCCGGCTCTTGTCTGCCTTTAGTTTACAAAAATTAACAAATTGTATTATGAATGGTAAGCAAATGTGACTTTTGTTTTAAATCGTCAAATTGTCACACTTACATTGCGTTAGTAGCAGTGAGTTTTAAGTTACGTTAATTCCACGCTAATAATAAGGCATGAGACACACGTGTACTCGGTGGATGGGTCATATACATAAAAAAAAAATCCTGAAAAATAATATACATACATACATAGTTCCTGTTGTTTAAAGTGGTATGCTATACTAAACAAATTGGACGAAAAATGAGCTAACATTAGTATTATTATTATTAGATGCAGACATGTACTTTAGTTAACTCGTTTGTGATAAATAACTTTTAATTTTAAGTTATTAAAATTATGAGTATATTGCATTTTAGCATGTTATTAAAAATAGCTAAAAAACTTTTTTGAAGCTATTTTAATTTAAAATAGCTTTTATTAAAAAAAAACTACTAAAATGTATTTTTAGCTCCTCATATTAACTTAAACGTGTATATCTTAAATAAGTTTGGATTCGCAACTAATGCATCATTTTTTTACTGTACCTTGTTTGCGAGGCTAGCTACAAAATGAAATTTTCTTGTTCTTCAAAATACTATTATAACAATTTTGAAAATATGGAAAGGTTACAAATATGCCATTTAGTTGTAAATCATTTAAATACTGACCCCAAATTTCTTGCAAAAGTTTGAAATTAATATTTTTTCCAACACTATATAGCCTCGCACGAGTTCACTAAAATTACATTAATCTTGAAATTCTTGAAATAGAAAATTTCTCTAATTTAACATAAACAAAGCACTATCGCAAATCATAACATTAACAACAATGGCGGCTCTTTGAACTCACAAACATGAATTTGAAGGCAAAATATAATAATTTAATGATATTAGAAGGTAATTAATAATGATTTCCTGTGAAGTAGCTGCTTTAAATATTGAAAAAGTCATATTTTATATTCAAAACGCTGAAATTTGTAACAAAATCGTATTTTTATGAGAAATGAAATCCCGGCTCTTGTCTGCCTTTAGTTTACAAAAATTAACAAATTGTATTATGAATGGTAAGCAAATGTGACTTTTGTTTTAAATCGTCAAATTGTCACACTTACATTGCGTTAGTAGCAGTGAGTTTTAAGTTACGTTAATTCCACGCTAATAATAAGGCATGAGACACACGTGTACTCGGTGGATGGGTCATATACATAAAAAAAAAATCCTGAAAAATAATATACATACATACATAGTTCCTGTTGTTTAAAGTGGTATGCTATACTAAACAAATTGGACGAAAAATGAGCTAACATTAGTATTATTATTATTAGATGCAGACATGTACTTTAGTTAACTCGTTTGTGATAAATAACTTTTAATTTTAAGTTATTAAAATTATGAGTATATTGCATTTTAGCATGCATGTTATTAAAAATAGCAAAAAAACTTTTTTGAAGCTATTTTAATTTAAAATAGCTTTTATTAAAAAAAAACTACTAAAATGTATTTTTAGCTCCTCATATTAACTTAAACGTGTATATCTTAAATAAGTTTGGATTCGCAACTAATGCATCATTTTTTAGAGTGTGTTTATTTTTGTATAATGAAGTATAAAAGAGGTTCCTAAAAGAGGTTAAAAAAGACATCCTCAACAACTGCTTGCCACTCACAAACACGAACGTCTTGCCAGCGAACAACGTACGTCGCTGAGGGTTCACAGCAAAGGAGACTTGGTAGCCGTTCAACGTAACGTCTTTCACTCTAGGCAGGAAGTGGGCGGGGTCTGGCAGAGTGAGGGGCCTGGCCGGCACTCTGTGACCTTGACCTTCAATGATCTTGACCCAGGTGACCCAGAGGTCAGGAGTCACAATAGGAATACCTTTAGCCAGGGCACATACCACCTGGAATATTGAAATCAATATATTTTAGATATTGGAAATAATCTATCAATATTTTCAATAAGTTAATTATGAAATATTAAATTAAATAAGAAGCTGCTAGCATCAATCAATATTTATTTGTATATGTTAGCAGCTTCAGTAGCCAGTGCAATGTTATCCTGGTGACGAGCTGATTACATTGCACTGGCTACTGAAGCTGCTTACATCAATCAATATTGATTACTTTGATTAGTATAAAAGTTAATGTTAACTAGCTAAATTAAACCACCCACCTTCACTGTCATCTTGATTGATGGCATGGTAACATGGGTGACCTTGGAAGACCAAGAGGTCACCACATGACCTCCAAGCTTGAGGACATTGTCCCTGACCTTCAAACTTCTGGGGTCACCCTCCATGTTCACCACGAGCACCACCAGGGGTCGATACTGTTTTTTTTCTTTCTTTCTTTCTTTCTTTCTTTCTTTTTTTTTTTTTTTTTTTTTTTTTTTTGCACGTCAAAAAAAACTGTTTTATTATTGTTTGGCATAAATTAAAAAATTTAAATTATGTTTTTAGTGAAATATCAATGTATCAATGTAAAAAAAAATGAAATTTAAGAATGAAATAAAAATAAATTTTATCGGAAAAAAAATGACTTAATTATTTTTATAACCCACTTACAATACTAAAGAAAAGAAAGAAGAACTGAAATATGGTAGTAATAGGGAGTCTGGTAACTGACGAGCTAACCACTCACTAAATATGAAATTGAAACAATATAAAACTACTTTTTGGAAGTTTCTGTAAGTTAGGCAACTGGTTGAGCATTGATGCACGCAGGGGTAGAAGTGGTTGCATTCTCATGGCGGGACCTGTTCGGATCGCTTGCACCACGTGGGGGGGGTCAGGGGGGGCGGAGCCCCACCTGAAGGGGGTCAAGGGGGCGGAGCCCCTTGCGGGGGTTAAGGGGGTGGAACCCCCTTACCGCCGGAGGCGCGATTTTTTTAATAGTATACTGAAATTTTAACTATTTTGCAATTCAAATTTTGTAGTAACTAGATTAATGCCATGCTACACCAATATTTAATTAATAATGAACATTTATATTTGCTGCTGTTCATCCTAAAACTTTAATACTATATGATTATTCTGATTTAAATTTCAAAGAAGTATATTTTTTGCATATAATGCACAAAATGAATTGGTGCAAAAGGAAATAGAAGTGTTTTACTTATAATATTAAATTTAACATTGATCTTTTACTTCTTTATTGAAAATAGAAATGAAAATGTCCTCTTTTAAGACAAGGTAAAAAAAAAAAAAAAAAATCAAATCAAATCAAATCTTTGGTCAAATTAATAATACTTTGAAAAATGGTGCAATATTTTAGGTAGCATTTCGTATTGAGCTCAGAATAAATCTTAAAAATGCCGAACAAAAGGAAAATAATTATATGCATGTAGATTTTGCGTAGAGCACGTATACTGCTGAATCTAAAACTGTTATTTTAAAAACAAGAAAAATTTGGCCCACCCGTGACCGGAAAACAATTATGCCAATATTAAAAGCAATACATTTTATTTTTAGTAAATTATTATTATTTTTTTTTTTTATGTCGGGGTGCAATTCATCACAGCACTAGTTTAGGTCACCAACAGGCTTTAAAATTCCTAATAATGAGACTCAGATAGCCTATACTCTAAAGGCAGGCTTCTCTAACTTTGTGGGCTGCGCAGCACCCCGAACATTCATCTTTTTTTTTTTTACACTCATAATGTTGTACATATAGTAAATGGCAAAATATTTAAACTTTTCTTTTTTCTTTTATTATTATACTTAAATTTTAATCAAATATATTATACAGCTAATTGTTGTTGTTGTTTTGTCACTTTTATCAAAATGTAATAAAAATAAAATTGAAGATTTTACATTTTTACGAAGGACATGAAATCTATTTCAAAATATTACTTTATTATTTTTATTATTATGCTATTTTGCTACTACATTTTCCTTTTTCTTTTTTTTTTTTTTTTTACATTTTATATTGAATTGGCAAGACGTTACAGAATAATTTTTTAGGGGCAAAATTAAGTACAATAATACACTAGCTGTTTAATTATAATTATCATTTTTTTATGGATTTGCCTACGGAGCACCGGCTGAGAAACTTGGATCTGTCCTCTTATTATAATTTTTAGGCCTATGACGAATCGCACCTCAACAAACTTTTGAACTTTATTGAAGAGTGTTTTTTTTCTGTTTTATTAATAGGATATATAAGCTCTATACAGTTAAATTGTCTTCGTTTTTTTAAAATTTAGTTAAATTGAAACTGGTTCTAATTTCCCTATTATATATTATTGTGCTAGTTTATCAACAAAAAATAAAAAGTATTTATTTTTTGCTTGCTTGAATACACTCATAAAATATTTAATATAGTCATCATCATAAAATTAACAAACAAATTAATAATAATTATAATAATTCTACACTATATAGTTACTGTAAAGTAGATTAAGAAGAAGAAACCAGAATGAATAATAATATTTTTATAAAATACTGAAAAATAAAGTAATAAATTTCCAGTTTTTTTTTTTTTTTTTTTTTTTTTTTTTTTTTTTTCCTTTCCTTTTTCTGATATCTTTTGTAGTAAAGTTTATCAATTGTTATCAGAAAAACGGTCACCGGGACCAATCTTTCTAGGTGGGACTCGTCCCGCCTGGAAATCTCATGGCGGGACAGGTCCCGCCATGTCCCGCCTCACTTCTACCCCTGGATGCACGACAAGTTGCCTAGCTCGCAGGATACTCTAAAACTGAACAACTTCACACCCCGCTAAATTTACAAATAAGGACTGATGTTTAAAATGAACCTCAGATTTGTACTCTACGTACCTTTATTAGTAATAAATCACGTCTAACTCAATTTTTTCAAAATTTTACATAAATTGTTTTTCATTAATAACTTGTTAACCAAGGGGTTAATTGAAGATTTAAGGGCAGTTCTGTAATCAGCAGTTCAAGGGCTTTCTAACAATGTGCATGTCCATGGGTTTCTTGACAAAAAATATTTCAGCCAAAAAAACAAAGAAGGGGTTAGCCTTGCTTGTTTTTGTGACCTTGAAACTTTCGGACGCGAATCCTAATAACATGCACATCATTGGAAAGCTCTTGATCTTCTGATCACAGAACTGCCCTTTAAGTCTTCGAATTTTAATTTACAAGGGAGGAATTTGTATTTATATATATTGAAAAGTGAAAAGCTAGGAAATTGCAAATCTTTGCAAAACAACACGATAGTTCAGTGGCGTGTTCTCTAAAACAATGATTTTAGTTGTCACAACTTTGAATTTTTAATAATTAACTTAATTTTCACATTAATTAACAATTTGAACTTCGATCATTAAAGTCTCCATTGAATGCCTGCAAAACTCAAACCAAAATCACGATACTTTTCAACTCTCAATGTATTTAAATATCTGAGCCTTATTTTTATTAATAAAAATGCTCATAATTAAAAGAACTAGCTTTCTAAATTAAGAGCAATTAGGAGCCACTTTAGAAATTTAATTTTGTCCTGGGTTACAAAATTTTCTCTATTCTAAGCTCCGAATTAATTCTAATTCTGCAGAACTACCTCTTTATTATTATGCATTAAAATATTATTTATATATAATATATTATTATTATTCAAAACATAAAGAACACAATTATTTGCAATGTAATGCAAATTTGTTTGTTGTGAATCAAATACTTGTATTTTATTTAGCAATTTTTAATATAATATTTTAGTATTGAAATATCATACGTTATTAATTGATACAAAAGGAAGAAGAAAAAAAAAATTGTTTATAAAACAGAAATCGTACAATATAGGCCTAATTTATTTACGAAAATTTGCAATTTATAAGTATGAGCAATTATTAACAATTGTCACACGATTATATAATAATACACCATAGTATAAATTATATAAATACATAGTTTTTTTATTCATTCAATAAACTAAAATCATATATAACTGCACCTGCACTCTCCGAAATTTTTACAACACAAAAATATGTGTTATATCCACACGATCGTTATCTTACTTCCGCTATTGCTGTCCTCTGTCCTTATATGTCCTATACGTATCTTATATGCATTAACAAAACTTACGATTTTATTTTTTTATATTTTTGAGAAATGTACAAAAGTAGTTTTCATTAAACATTATTATTTATTAGTTACTTAAGATATAAAAAAACAAATTTTTAAACATTACGAGAACATATTCACAAGTTTTATGTATGCACGTTATTAACATGGAATGGATCAAGGAAATAGAATGCAAATAAAACACAAAATGTTGCTATTATCAAATTGGAGTGAATAAAAATATAATAATAATAAAAGGCGAGAAAGACAAAAGTTGTGAATTTTACGTGTTTTTTTATATACAGTATATTCACAATATAACCCATCCCCCCAATATTAATTTTCATGTTCATTTTTATTTAATATTACAAATTTGTTACTTTTCAATAAACCTCAACATGAAATTATTAAAAATACAAAAAGAAATCAGTGGATGTCAATACAGATGTCAATATAATATATTAAATTAAAATTAGTTTGATACAATTAAGATGACGTACAAGTAAAAAGATGAATGAAAGACGTTTAGTGAGTTTTTAATGACTTAAAAATAACAATTAAACTAAAACACTTAACTTTTAATAATTACACAGTCTGCATGCTTTGTTTAACAAAGAAATAATAATGATCGTAGTAATAATTAGGCAAGGAAATAGTTCAGATGTATCCTACAATAGGCAAGGAAATAGTTTAGCTCTCCCGCTGGGTGTGAGAACAGGCTGAGTGAGGCTAGTTCCTGGCCCAGGGTGTGAGTGAGGCTAGTTCCTGGCCCTGGGTGTGAGAGCAGGCTGAGTGAGGCTAGTTCCTGGCCCTGGGTGTGAGAGCAGGCATTGTGCGCTGCTGCAGACACAGTCGCTTCACAATGCCAATGTTGGCCTCAATGGTGTTCAGCTGCTCCAAGAATTCCTCACTCATCTCTGGCAAGTGGGACACATGCCCCATTGGTTTAGGCAGGATCGCAAGTACCTGAAAAACAAATTTAAACGAAATTTGAAACCATTTTGTTTGGACATCGATCTTTGGGCGTCGTTAAGCACGATGTTTTATGCTTCTTTAAATTTATTTTCTTCACTATTATGTAAGACTACTGCTGGTTTCCTTTTTATTTTATCATTAAGAATTGCCCCAGGAAGACTGGACTTGACAATATTCTGCCTACCTTGCCATTCTGCAGTGGAATGTTGAGGTTGACTGTGCTGGCAGTGCTCGAGGCAGGAGCGACGATGGGGCTGCCTCGGAGAGACACTGACACTTCGTCAGCCATGGGCCAGCGTGCTGGGTTGATTGGTTTTGAGGGATCAAACTTGGTCAGGACAATACGAGCCTCGTGCTCCAGTACACTCTGCAAACAAAACAGCAAAGTGTTAATAAATAAATGTTAAATATTACAACAGTTACGATATAGCAAATGTGATTTGTTGACGTGTTCTAATCACTGTACCTATTAGTTCAATGTTATATGCTCAGGAGTGAACTACCTGACCATATGTTTATGTGTGAAAATATCTTATGTGCTATTATTTTTAAATATGTTCAAGAAAAAACAAATGAGAAACATAACTTTGGATCAAGTTGTGTCCTCATCGTGTATGCAGTATTTTGTTTTAATGCAGTTTTCATACCTCACAATAGCACAAGGAGAAATGGGTTAGGTTTTGTTGTGAGTTGCATATACAGTTAACTCTCAATTTAGTGAAATTACCATTTTCTAGGTCCCTTGCGATTTCATAAAATCGAGAGCGTAAAGTACAATACTGTATGTACGTACATACATAATAGTGTGTGTACATACAGTACAGTATTGTACAACACTGTACCATACTGTCTGTCTCACCTTGCGCAACACAAGTTGGTTGTCAGGTTCAGGGTTGATCTGCTCAGGTTGAACCTCAGGTTCAGGCTGCTCAGCCTGGTTGAATGCCTTGGCCAAGTTGGTACGAGATGAACGACGTTGTGTGCTGGAGTGGAGATGTTGGGAGACTGAAGGTTCTCTGCAGGCGACGCCTCAGTCGTCTTGGTGCGACGAAGCTGAAAGTCAAACATAACCATCAAGACCCTCCTATAAAAAGTATTAGTCAAATTTCAACAATTTAAAATTAAAGTGTTTTTTTTTTTTTTTTTTTTTTTTTTAACCTATTAAAAAACTGTTGCAATTACGAAGACTTTAGATTGCTAGCAGACGACTAGACTATTAGTGTTGACTAACATAGCTAGATAGATATAAATACACGCTATACATACTTACTGGAGTGCTAAACAATCTGAAAGGTCTGCCGTGGTCTTTACACTCTCCCAGCACAGAAACTTCACATAAACAGCAGTCTGGAACATCAAAGTTCGCCACATTATTCAAATACATTTGTGTGTGTGAAGTGCACAACTTTACACAAAGCAAATCTAAAGAGAACGTATTAGTAATTTATTGGGATTAAAATGCAATTAACAAACATATAAGCCCTGTTAATTCCTTCTACTAAAATGACAATCAATTATTCACAATTTTAATGACAAAAATAAAAAAAAACACACAAACAAATATAATTATGAAATAAAAATTGTATTGTGATATTTTAAGTTTATTTCTATCTTAAATCATAAAAAAAAAAAAAAAAACAATTAAGAATGTACAGTACTTTTTTTTGTATATAGCAAATAAAACAGTAATGCTGTTCATAAAAGCCCTGTTCGTAATTGCCCCTAAAATGACAATCAGCTATGGTAGTTAAAGGACTAGTAAATGCTACCTATTTACCCTATTTTTTATACGTTCATCATGTGGACTATAATGAGAGCAGTAAAAATATGTATCACAATAATTTTTATTATTTTTCTTTTGTGGTGTTTTGAGGGTGTTAAGAAAATGTCTTAGCAGTTATGAGTCACACTAAAACAAGTCAGGGGAAACGTTCCCCTCATTTCATATCTCAGAATATTCAGAGTGGGGCGCAACCAATATTGCGCGGAGCTGTTGCACCGTTGCGCGTTGCTAAATCTATGGGAAAAAGTTTGAAAGTTTTTTTGGAATGAACTAATCTTACGAAACGCTCGGTGCTTTCAAAGTAAATATTATAAGCATAAACTGTGCGCTCTTTGCATTACTTTATTTATTTATTATTCTTATTTATGAGTTTATTCGTTTATTTATTTATTCATTTATTTGTTTGTTTATTTATTTATTATTATTTCTATTTATGAGCTTATTAGTCTATTTATTTATTTATTTTGTGAAAGATTGCTTTCCATAAAGGGGTTGGGTTAAATTTTCATGTACAGTTTATTTGCATTCTCTCTCTCTCTCTCTCTCTCTCTCTCTGTCTCTCTCTCTGAAGTACGGTGATAAGATGAAATAAAAAACGTTACAGCTTTTGTGTTTTTCCAAAGGTAAATAATGCATGGTTACACTAGGCCGTAATGCATGGACGGATTGGGCGCCGAGATTTCAAGGATTTCTCGATGGGCCGTGGCAAAAGTGGGCCACTGTGGGCCAAGTCAGCACAAAAAAAAAAAAAAAAAAAAAAAAAAAAAAGAAAGAAAGAAAAGAAAAATAGAGAGAGAGAGAGAGAAAACAAAGAATGAGATGAAATTCCACTGAGTAAATTTAATCAATATGATATAAATATTGCTTTTTTTTCTTTTCTTTTTTTCGTTTTTAGCCAGTTTTTGTTTCTTTTTTCTTGTAATTTTGAATTAATCCTGGTGACGAGCTGATTACATTGAACTGGCTACTGAAGCTGCTAACATCAATCAATATGGATTACATTCAGTAGTAGTATACAAGTTAATGTTAACTTGCTAAATTAAACCACCCACCTTGACCGTCATCTTGATTGATGGCATAGTAACATGCGTGACCTTGGACGACCAAGAGGTCACCACATGACCTCCAAGCCTGAGGACATTATCCCTGACCTTCAAACTTCTGGGGTCACCCTCCATGTTCGACCACGAGCACCACCAGGGGTCGATACTGCAACCTGAAAGTAACATTTAAATATTTGTGACCTCAGTGCAGTAGTTTTCTCACAAACACACTAACAAGAGGCTTCTACAATGTTAAATTAGTACATTTTAGTGTCTTAAAACACGTAAAAGTATGTCTAGTATTCCACATTTAAATATTTGTGACCTCAGTGCAGTAGTTTTCTCACAAACACACTAACAAGAGGCTTCTACAATGTTAAATTAGTACATTTTACTGTCTTAAAACACGTAAAAGTATGTCTAGTATTCCACATTTAAATATTTGTGACCTCAGTGCAGTAGTTTTCTCACAAACACACTAACAAGAAGCTTCTACAATGTTAAATTAGTACCTTAATGTATATAAATATAATAGAAACATTAAATGCTACAATATAGTTGTGATTTTGACTATTTCCCCTCCAAGTGTGTCACAACTGTCTTAAATATTTGTGATGTTGAACTCTCACCTCCAGATGTTCCACTGCTTGCCAAACCTAACTCTGTAGCCATGTCGCAGCAAGAAGGCGTGGCTCTTGTTCATGGCAACTCCGTTCTCTATGCTGGTGTTGAGGTAGGTCCCATATTTGGAGTCTGTGTCCGTTAGCTCTACGGTGGGAAGTACAGCTGGGTTTTCCTGTGATAAACATGTACATGTGTTAGTATACTGCGCTTGCTATCTTATTGCCACGGTACACTCCGCGTAAAAACTTGTGACGTAAACCTTTGGCAATTAGCCCACGCGGGAATAAATTGAAAATATATTTATTCATTTCTTTCGTCCTACAATCACAATATACAACAATGCATATCGGCTTAGGTTATTGCATCAGTTGATACAATTAGAAATGATAGTCAAATGTTACGCATTATTCACATGACGCGTAAATTTGACGCGCGTAACAAAGCTGGAACAATGTAAACAAATGGAGCCGTTCACATGTAATTTTCAAAAACCATGTGAACGGCTCCATTTGTTTACATTGTTCCAACTTTGTTACGCGCATCGACGCACGTTGACGCGCGTTAAATTTACGCGTCATGTGAATAATACGTTACTGTACACAAATATAACACAACATTAACAATATAATACAAACATATTTATACATAGAGAAATATTATATAAATATATATAATTATATAATGAGGCTATATATAATTATAGAAATATATATAAATATAGATATATTATTTAGTTCTGCAGTCTTCACCCAGTCGCAAATGTAGCGTGCATTGATCTGACATTCTCAGTAAAGGAGATAGCCTACTGTTTACGTACTGTGCGCCTGCCACAGATCTAGCTCCCACCACCTCTCGAGTGTTTTTGTTAGTAGATCCCGCAGATCTGTGGCAATCTGAGAGGCAGCTCTGCACCTCGGAGTTCTGATACGTAGCTGGCGAGAGCTCCATGCATAGCATTAGCATGCATAGCGGGCGCCGGCAGGTGGCAGAACCTAGCGACGGAGGTGCCCAAGCTCTGTTGAGCGTTTTTTTTAGTTGAAGCATTTGAGCTCCCAGAGCTGAGATCTGAGCTACCTCCTTGAGGTGGCAGGATCTGTTTACGAACGCAGCCTAAGACACCTCAAAGAGAGCGCAATATTCCCTTGCGGCCTAACTGCGAGAATATACGTCACAAGTTTTTTAATGTGGTTACACCCACTCCTATTTGGCAAAAAGATAGCAAGCTGAATGTACAGCTTTGGCCAAAAGTTTCCAAACGATTTGTATAGGGTGGTTTCATTCATGTTAAAGTCGACGTCATAAGTGAGTAGGTACTAAATAACATTGACCGGTATAGGGAAATGGCACATTTTGCCAGTTTAAAAATACTTCGCGATTTTTTTGAGAGCATTGATGCTGCTAACAGGTTGAATTAGTACCTCAAGTATATAAGAAAAATAATAATAACCCAAAAAACAGCTAATTTCCAAAGAAAATAGCCAAAAACTACCTTTGCCCTATACTGAGCAATGTTAATCATTGCTCAAGATGAGCATCGAAAAGCACTCAGAATGACGTCATGCGCACACACCCTATAGGCAACCAGCAAGCACACTATGTTATCTTTATGAGAACACGCAGCGGCCGCCACTGCCCAGTTCGGGAACTTTCAGCCAGAGCTGTATATACCAGTACTGGGCTTTGTAATACGAGGGAGGGAGGGAGGTACGACTCACCAGGTGTGCAGAGGTCATATTTGTAATACGAGGGAGGGAGGTACGACTCACAAGGTGTGCAGAGGTCATATTTGAAATACGAGGGAGGGAGGTACGACTCACCAGGTGTGCAGAGGTCATATTCAGTTGAAAGATGGCATGACTACGAGAGATAGAACTGTCACAAACTCCCCTAGTGTTCCTCACGACAGGCCCTACTCCGACCTCTGTTTTTTTTATTATGTACGTCCACCACGTACTCCTTGCCCACGCGGTACGTTGCATTGTTCAGCATGTAGAACACCTCGTCTGTCAACCACAAATACATACATAAAATATTATTGCATTTAAATATGAATATACATAATTATATATACATATTACAAATATATATATATATATATATATATATATATATATATATATATATATATATATATAGACAGCTTGCACTCAGGCGCCATGTTGTTGGTCAGAAATACACACGCCACACAGGAAAAACATAATTTTTAAATATTTAATAACAAACTTAAAACCTAAATCTAAGACTTAATTGTAGCTCCTAATAAAGCTACAAGAATATCAGAAAAATACTTGCAGTCGAAGTATACTTATATTTTTATGACAAATAATTTATGTAGTTTTCCTAAACTGAGCAATGTATGTACATATTAAGCACCACAAACATGGCAGCAACGCGCAAGGAGGTGCAACAGGATTTGCAAAGCCTAGCTGTTTTCTTGCACCACAAAATGTGCATTACATTTGAGTACATAAAAGTCAAGTTCATCTTACGACATAATGTAAAAATGTTTGACCACATCAAAATAATAATAAATTATTATAATAATTGAACGATTCATTAAGTACATCAATTTGTCCTACATTACACAATAACGTAGACCTAGGTAAAAATGCATTTTTGGACACATCATTATTATTATATGTTATTACTTTAAAGAGCTGCGGGTTTCGCAGTATACTCTTTGGCAGTCATTGAATTTTATTTGGGAAGATACAGAGAAGTCATCAATTTTATAACAGTACATAAGTATTTTTTTCTTATGTTTTTGATCTTAATGACACCTTTCAAAATTTTGAAATGAGTGCCCAAAGTAGAGATAAATGGGTGTTCAAAGTCACTCCGGTTGACTGTATACATTTTAAACTGTCAAATTGATTCATTTTCGCAAATGACTTCGTGCGTACATATGGCGTCAACTTTTGTATGAATACAAACACCCTATGCATCGGTCAAACTAGAAAATTCACAATAATAATAACAATTAAAACATTACCGGTCCGTTGGCACGGAGCACGAATATTTCGAACAAAAACAAACGATCAGATTTCACCCTTGCTAACTATACATATGTACTAGGTTAATTACAGATATAAATTGATACTCACTGTTTGAGGTGCAATGTAAGGACCACATTGTGAACTTAAATTACTGACAGCAAGTCGAAATCAAGAACAAAACCAGAGAACAAAAAATATTTGTTTTGTATTTGCAAACACGAAGGCGGTGACAAATGGCGGGATTGTAGTTTCTCGTAAAAATGCAATTTTGCAGTAGATTTCAGCTTTCTGCAAGTAAAAAATCATTAGCTCAAAATTTAAAGCAGCTAAATAACATAAGTTAATTTATAATTACCTGCTAAAATCAACAAATTCTAATATTTTTGCACCATATCATGCAACACGAAGTTACATGCACCATAGGCTGCCGCCATTTTGTGTATGTGAATTTCGTTAGTGTATTGTTTTCGTTCTGATTTGCGTTAATTTTACCAGGATTTTACTGTACCTTGTTTGCGAGGCTAGCTACAAAATGAAATTTTCTTGTTCTTCAAAATACTATTATAACAATTTTGAAAATATGGAAAGGTTACAAATATGCCATTTAGTTGTAAATCATTTAAATACTGACCCCAAATTTCTTGCAAAAGTTTGAAATTAATATTTTTTCCAACACTATATAGCCTCGCACGAGTTCACTAAAATTCAGTCATGGAGTATCGGTATCGACTGCGATACGATATCCGATACTATACCGATACTTTTATCGTATCGGTATCGTATCGGGGCCTTTTTTAAACTCAGTATCGAATATCGGTATCGGTCACCGATATCAGCAAAATATCGTCGAATTTCGATACTTTTTTTCGATACTTTGAGACTTTTGCTCTCTCATAAAATAAAAGTAAAAATACAAAAAAAAAAAAAAAAAAAAAAAAAAAAAAAAAAAAAACTTATGAAGCAACGAGAACATTTCATTAGTGATTACTGTTTATCTATCTTTCGTACTTGGACAATGCAATTCACTCCTTTATTTTTCATTGTGCTATAACAACAGGGCAGGGCGCCGTGCACAGTATTTTTATTTTATACTTTTTATAAAGCCACCAGGTAAAAAGTATTTTTTTTTATTTTACATACAATAAAAATAAAGAAAACGGTGTTAAAACTTTTTTCTTCTTTTTATGAAAAAAAAAAAAAAAAAAAAAAAAAAAGAGCGATCGACTGTCGCCAAGTTTCTGAGAAATCCGTCGTGTGGTCGTACAGTACTATCTATAATGATCTCTCCTATAATGACTAAAGCGCCGGTAGAAATCACAATAAAATATAGTCAATGATTGACATTTTAAATTACTGCAATTGTATATAAATTCAATGCATTACAAATTACAAAAGATGTAGCATACTTCCATTTAAATGTCTTTATACAAATTTTTTACAAGGTTAAATTTTTAAAAAGTTTACAAAATCAAAGGATTTTTACGACCATAGGGGAATTTTGGACTTAAACCCCTTTCGTTTAGCGGGGATGATTTGAGCCAATAAAATAAATACGAAAGCTAATGATACTTTGTTTACTTTAGCAAATTAAAAAAATACCATGAAAAAAAATTAAATTTATTAAATATTTGAAAATTACTTCTATACCAAATAAAGAAATTGCTAATTTGTAAATAATTAACAAAAGTGCTTGGAAACAGTAGAGGATATTCTAATCGTATAATTTCATTAAACGAATGAAATATATATATTTTTAAATCTACTATAATTTTTTTAGTCATTTTAGTTTAACAAACGAACATTAGAATAAAATAAATAAATAAATGAGTAAATAAGTAAATAAATGAATAAATGAATAAATGAATAAATAAATAATAAATGTGGCAAAAATATACATGGATTTTATGATACCAATTTATGTCTCAAAGGTGAAAAAAAAATGAAATTTATAGTGCAATATTTATTGTATGAGATATAGCAAAAATATCGAAAAAGTATCGGAAAATATCGGTATCGTATCGGTATCGTATCGGAGCAAATTTTTTTGAGCAGTATCGTATCGGTATCGGTATCGGGTAAATTTAAAAATATCGGTATCGTATCGGTATCGAAAATTTCGGTATCGACTCCATGACTGCTAAAATTACATTAATCTTGAAATTCTTGAAATAGAAAATTTCTCTAATTTAACATAAACAAAGCACTATCGCAAATCATAACATTAACAACAATGGCGGCTCTTTGAACTCACAAACATGAATTTGAAGGCAAAATATAATAATTTAATGATATTAGAAGGTAATTAATAATGATTTCATGTGAAGTAGCTGCTTTAAATATTGAATAAGTCATATTTTATATTCAAAACGCTGAAATTTGTAACAAAATCGTATTTTTATGAGAAATGAAATCCCGGCTCTTGTCTGCCTTTAGTTTACAAAAATTAACAAATTGTATTATGAATGGTAAGCAAATGTGACTTTTGTTTTAAATCGTCAAATTGTCACACTTACATTGCGTTAGTAGCAGTGAGTTTTAAGTTACGTTAATTCCACGCTAATAATAAGGCATGAGACACACGTGTACTCGGTGGATGGGTCATATACATAAAAAAAAAATCCTGAAAAATAATATACATACATACATAGTTCCTGTTGTTTAAAGTGGTATGCTATACTAAACAAATTGGACGAAAAATGAGCTAACATTAGTATTATTATTATTAGATGCAGACATGTACTTTAGTTAACTCGTTTGTGATAAATAACTTTTAATTTTAAGTTATTAAAATTATGAGTATATTGCATTTTAGCATGTTATTAAAAATAGCTAAAAAACTTTTTTGAAGCTATTTTAATTTAAAATAGCTTTTATTAAAAAAAAACTACTAAAATGTATTTTTAGCTCCTCATATTAACTTAAACGTGTATATCTTAAATAAGTTTGGATTCGCAACTAATGCATCATTTTTTTACTGTACCTTGTTTGCGAGGCTAGCTACAAAATGAAATTTTCTTGTTCTTCAAAATACTATTATAACAATTTTGAAAATATGGAAAGGTTACAAATATGCCATTTAGTTGTAAATCATTTAAATACTGACCCCAAATTTCTTGCAAAAGTTTGAAATTAATATTTTTTCCAACACTATATAGCCTCGCACGAGTTCACTAAAATTACATTAATCTTGAAATTCTTGAAATAGAAAATTTCTCTAATTTAACATAAACAAAGCACTATCGCAAATCATAACATTAACAACAATGGCGGCTCTTTGAACTCACAAACATGAATTTGAAGGCAAAATATAATAATTTAATGATATTAGAAGGTAATTAATAATGATTTCCTGTGAAGTAGCTGCTTTAAATATTGAAAAAGTCATATTTTATATTCAAAACGCTGAAATTTGTAACAAAATCGTATTTTTATGAGAAATGAAATCCCGGCTCTTGTCTGCCTTTAGTTTACAAAAATTAACAAATTGTATTATGAATGGTAAGCAAATGTGACTTTTGTTTTAAATCGTCAAATTGTCACACTTACATTGCGTTAGTAGCAGTGAGTTTTAAGTTACGTTAATTCCACGCTAATAATAAGGCATGAGACACACGTGTACTCGGTGGATGGGTCATATACATAAAAAAAAAATCCTGAAAAATAATATACATACATACATAGTTCCTGTTGTTTAAAGTGGTATGCTATACTAAACAAATTGGACGAAAAATGAGCTAACATTAGTATTATTATTATTAGATGCAGACATGTACTTTAGTTAACTCGTTTGTGATAAATAACTTTTAATTTTAAGTTATTAAAATTATGAGTATATTGCATTTTAGCATGCATGTTATTAAAAATAGCAAAAAAATTTTTTTGAAGCTATTTTAATTTAAAATAGCTTTTATTAAAAAAAAACTACTAAAATGTATTTTTAGCTCCTCATATTAACTTAAACGTGTATATCTTAAATAAGTTTGGATTCGCAACTAATGCATCATTTTTTAGAGTGTGTTTATTTTTGTATAATGAAGTATAAAAGAGGTTCCTAAAAGAGGTTAAAAAAGACATCCTCAACAACTGCTTGCCACTCACAAACACGAACGTCTTGCCAGCGAACAACGTACGTCGCTGAGGGTTCACAGCAAAGGAGACTTGGTAGCCGTTCAACGTAACGTCTTTCACTCTAGGCAGGAAGTGGGCGGGGTCTGGCAGAGTGAGGGGCCTGGCCGGCACTCTGTGACCTTGACCTTCAATGATCTTGACCCAGGTGACCCAGAGGTCAGGAGTCACAATAGGAATACCTTTAGCCAGGGCACATACCACCTGGAATATTGAAATCAATATATTTTAGATATTGGAAATAATCTATCAATATTTTCAATAAGTTAATTATGAAATATTAAATTAAATAAGAAGCTGCTAGCATCAATCAATATTTATTTGTATATGTTAGCAGCTTCAGTAGCCAGTGCAATGTTATCCTGGTGACGAGCTGATTACATTGCACTGGCTACTGAAGCTGCTTACATCAATCAATATTGATTACTTTGATTAGTATAAAAGTTAATGTTAACTAGCTAAATTAAACCACCCACCTTCACTGTCATCTTGATTGATGGCATGGTAACATGGGTGACCTTGGAAGACCAAGAGGTCACCACATGACCTCCAAGCTTGAGGACATTGTCCCTGACCTTCAAACTTCTGGGGTCACCCTCCATGTTCACCACGAGCACCACCAGGGGTCGATACTGTTTTTTTTCTTTCTTTCTTTCTTTCTTTCTTTCTTTTTTTTTTTTTTTTTTTTTTTTTTTTGCACGTCAAAAAAAACTGTTTTATTATTGTTTGGCATAAATTAAAAAATTTAAATTATGTTTTTAGTGAAATATCAATGTATCAATGTAAAAAAAAATGAAATTTAAGAATGAAATAAAAATAAATTTTATCGGAAAAAAAATGACTTAATTATTTTTATAACCCACTTACAATACTAAAGAAAAGAAAGAAGAACTGAAATATGGTAGTAATAGGGAGTCTGGTAACTGACGAGCTAACCACTCACTAAATATGAAATTGAAACAATATAAAACTACTTTTTGGAAGTTTCTGTAAGTTAGGCAACTGGTTGAGCATTGATGCACGCAGGGGTAGAAGTGGTTGCATTCTCATGGCGGGACCTGTTCGGATCGCTTGCACCACGTGGGGGGGGTCAGGGGGGGCGGAGCCCCACCTGAAGGGGGTCAAGGGGGCGGAGCCCCTTGCGGGGGTTAAGGGGGTGGAACCCCCTTACCGCCGGAGGCGCGATTTTTTTAATAGTATACTGAAATTTTAACTATTTTGCAATTCAAATTTTGTAGTAACTAGATTAATGCCATGCTACACCAATATTTAATTAATAATGAACATTTATATTTGCTGCTGTTCATCCTAAAACTTTAATACTATATGATTATTCTGATTTAAATTTCAAAGAAGTATATTTTTTGCATATAATGCACAAAATGAATTGGTGCAAAAGGAAATAGAAGTGTTTTACTTATAATATTAAATTTAACATTGATCTTTTACTTCTTTATTGAAAATAGAAATGAAAATGTCCTCTTTTAAGACAAGGTAAAAAAAAAAAAAAAAAATCAAATCAAATCAAATCTTTGGTCAAATTAATAATACTTTGAAAAATGGTGCAATATTTTAGGTAGCATTTCGTATTGAGCTCAGAATAAATCTTAAAAATGCCGAACAAAAGGAAAATAATTATATGCATGTAGATTTTGCGTAGAGCACGTATACTGCTGAATCTAAAACTGTTATTTTAAAAACAAGAAAAATTTGGCCCACCCGTGACCGGAAAACAATTATGCCAATATTAAAAGCAATACATTTTATTTTTAGTAAATTATTATTATTTTTTTTTTTTATGTCGGGGTGCAATTCATCACAGCACTAGTTTAGGTCACCAACAGGCTTTAAAATTCCTAATAATGAGACTCAGATAGCCTATACTCTAAAGGCAGGCTTCTCTAACTTTGTGGGCTGCGCAGCACCCCGAACATTCATCTTTTTTTTTTTTACACTCATAATGTTGTACATATAGTAAATGGCAAAATATTTAAACTTTTCTTTTTTCTTTTATTATTATACTTAAATTTTAATCAAATATATTATACAGCTAATTGTTGTTGTTGTTTTGTCACTTTTATCAAAATGTAATAAAAATAAAATTGAAGATTTTACATTTTTACGAAGGACATGAAATCTATTTCAAAATATTACTTTATTATTTTTATTATTATGCTATTTTGCTACTACATTTTCCTTTTTCTTTTTTTTTTTTTTTTTACATTTTATATTGAATTGGCAAGACGTTACAGAATAATTTTTTAGGGGCAAAATTAAGTACAATAATACACTAGCTGTTTAATTATAATTATCATTTTTTTATGGATTTGCCTACGGAGCACCGGCTGAGAAACTTGGATCTGTCCTCTTATTATAATTTTTAGGCCTATGACGAATCGCACCTCAACAAACTTTTGAACTTTATTGAAGAGTGTTTTTTTTCTGTTTTATTAATAGGATATATAAGCTCTATACAGTTAAATTGTCTTCGTTTTTTTAAAATTTAGTTAAATTGAAACTGGTTCTAATTTCCCTATTATATATTATTGTGCTAGTTTATCAACAAAAAATAAAAAGTATTTATTTTTTGCTTGCTTGAATACACTCATAAAATATTTAATATAGTCATCATCATAAAATTAACAAACAAATTAATAATAATTATAATAATTCTACACTATATAGTTACTGTAAAGTAGATTAAGAAGAAGAAACCAGAATGAATAATAATATTTTTATAAAATACTGAAAAATAAAGTAATAAATTTCCAGTTTTTTTTTTTTTTTTTTTTTTTTTTTTTTTTTTTTTTCCTTTCCTTTTTCTGATATCTTTTGTAGTAAAGTTTATCAATTGTTATCAGAAAAACGGTCACCGGGACCAATCTTTCTAGGTGGGACTCGTCCCGCCTGGAAATCTCATGGCGGGACAGGTCCCGCCATGTCCCGCCTCACTTCTACCCCTGGATGCACGACAAGTTGCCTAGCTCGCAGGATACTCTAAAACTGAACAACTTCACACCCCGCTAAATTTACAAATAAGGACTGATGTTTAAAATGAACCTCAGATTTGTACTCTACGTACCTTTATTAGTAATAAATCACGTCTAACTCAATTTTTTCAAAATTTTACATAAATTGTTTTTCATTAATAACTTGTTAACCAAGGGGTTAATTGAAGATTTAAGGGCAGTTCTGTAATCAGCAGTTCAAGGGCTTTCTAACAATGTGCATGTCCATGGGTTTCTTGACAAAAAATATTTCAGCCAAAAAAACAAAGAAGGGGTTAGCCTTGCTTGTTTTTGTGACCTTGAAACTTTCGGACGCGAATCCTAATAACATGCACATCATTGGAAAGCTCTTGATCTTCTGATCACAGAACTGCCCTTTAAGTCTTCGAATTTTAATTTACAAGGGAGGAATTTGTATTTATATATATTGAAAAGTGAAAAGCTAGGAAATTGCAAATCTTTGCAAAACAACACGATAGTTCAGTGGCGTGTTCTCTAAAACAATGATTTTAGTTGTCACAACTTTGAATTTTTAATAATTAACTTAATTTTCACATTAATTAACAATTTGAACTTCGATCATTAAAGTCTCCATTGAATGCCTGCAAAACTCAAACCAAAATCACGATACTTTTCAACTCTCAATGTATTTAAATATCTGAGCCTTATTTTTATTAATAAAAATGCTCATAATTAAAAGAACTAGCTTTCTAAATTAAGAGCAATTAGGAGCCACTTTAGAAATTTAATTTTGTCCTGGGTTACAAAATTTTCTCTATTCTAAGCTCCGAATTAATTCTAATTCTGCAGAACTACCTCTTTATTATTATGCATTAAAATATTATTTATATATAATATATTATTATTATTCAAAACATAAAGAACACAATTATTTGCAATGTAATGCAAATTTGTTTGTTGTGAATCAAATACTTGTATTTTATTTAGCAATTTTTAATATAATATTTTAGTATTGAAATATCATACGTTATTAATTGATACAAAAGGAAGAAGAAAAAAAAAATTGTTTATAAAACAGAAATCGTACAATATAGGCCTAATTTATTTACGAAAATTTGCAATTTATAAGTATGAGCAATTATTAACAATTGTCACACGATTATATAATAATACACCATAGTATAAATTATATAAATACATAGTTTTTTTATTCATTCAATAAACTAAAATCATATATAACTGCACCTGCACTCTCCGAAATTTTTACAACACAAAAATATGTGTTATATCCACACGATCGTTATCTTACTTCCGCTATTGCTGTCCTCTGTCCTTATATGTCCTATACGTATCTTATATGCATTAACAAAACTTACGATTTTATTTTTTTATATTTTTGAGAAATGTACAAAAGTAGTTTTCATTAAACATTATTATTTATTAGTTACTTAAGATATAAAAAAACAAATTTTTAAACATTACGAGAACATATTCACAAGTTTTATGTATGCACGTTATTAACATGGAATGGATCAAGGAAATAGAATGCAAATAAAACACAAAATGTTGCTATTATCAAATTGGAGTGAATAAAAATATAATAATAATAAAAGGCGAGAAAGACAAAAGTTGTGAATTTTACGTGTTTTTTTATATACAGTATATTCACAATATAACCCATCCCCCCAATATTAATTTTCATGTTCATTTTTATTTAATATTACAAATTTGTTACTTTTCAATAAACCTCAACATGAAATTATTAAAAATACAAAAAGAAATCAGTGGATGTCAATACAGATGTCAATATAATATATTAAATTAAAATTAGTTTGATACAATTAAGATGACGTACAAGTAAAAAGATGAATGAAAGACGTTTAGTGAGTTTTTAATGACTTAAAAATAACAATTAAACTAAAACACTTAACTTTTAATAATTACACAGTCTGCATGCTTTGTTTAACAAAGAAATAATAATGATCGTAGTAATAATTAGGCAAGGAAATAGTTCAGATGTATCCTACAATAGGCAAGGAAATAGTTTAGCTCTCCCGCTGGGTGTGAGAACAGGCTGAGTGAGGCTAGTTCCTGGCCCAGGGTGTGAGTGAGGCTAGTTCCTGGCCCTGGGTGTGAGAGCAGGCTGAGTGAGGCTAGTTCCTGGCCCTGGGTGTGAGAGCAGGCATTGTGCGCTGCTGCAGACACAGTCGCTTCACAATGCCAATGTTGGCCTCAATGGTGTTCAGCTGCTCCAAGAATTCCTCACTCATCTCTGGCAAGTGGGACACATGCCCCATTGGTTTAGGCAGGATCGCAAGTACCTGAAAAACAAATTTAAACGAAATTTGAAACCATTTTGTTTGGACATCGATCTTTGGGCGTCGTTAAGCACGATGTTTTATGCTTCTTTAAATTTATTTTCTTCACTATTATGTAAGACTACTGCTGGTTTCCTTTTTATTTTATCATTAAGAATTGCCCCAGGAAGACTGGACTTGACAATATTCTGCCTACCTTGCCATTCTGCAGTGGAATGTTGAGGTTGACTGTGCTGGCAGTGCTCGAGGCAGGAGCGACGATGGGGCTGCCTCGGAGAGACACTGACACTTCGTCAGCCATGGGCCAGCGTGCTGGGTTGATTGGTTTTGAGGGATCAAACTTGGTCAGGACAATACGAGCCTCGTGCTCCAGTACACTCTGCAAACAAAACAGCAAAGTGTTAATAAATAAATGTTAAATATTACAACAGTTACGATATAGCAAATGTGATTTGTTGACGTGTTCTAATCACTGTACCTATTAGTTCAATGTTATATGCTCAGGAGTGAACTACCTGACCATATGTTTATGTGTGAAAATATCTTATGTGCTATTATTTTTAAATATGTTCAAGAAAAAACAAATGAGAAACATAACTTTGGATCAAGTTGTGTCCTCATCGTGTATGCAGTATTTTGTTTTAATGCAGTTTTCATACCTCACAATAGCACAAGGAGAAATGGGTTAGGTTTTGTTGTGAGTTGCATATACAGTTAACTCTCAATTTAGTGAAATTACCATTTTCTAGGTCCCTTGCGATTTCATAAAATCGAGAGCGTAAAGTACAATACTGTATGTACGTACATACATAATAGTGTGTGTACATACAGTACAGTATTGTACAACACTGTACCATACTGTCTGTCTCACCTTGCGCAACACAAGTTGGTTGTCAGGTTCAGGGTTGATCTGCTCAGGTTGAACCTCAGGTTCAGGCTGCTCAGCCTGGTTGAATGCCTTGGCCAAGTTGGTACGAGATGAACGACGTTGTGTGCTGGAGTGGAGATGTTGGGAGACTGAAGGTTCTCTGCAGGCGACGCCTCAGTCGTCTTGGTGCGACGAAGCTGAAAGTCAAACATAACCATCAAGACCCTCCTATAAAAAGTATTAGTCAAATTTCAACAATTTAAAATTAAAGTGTTTTTTTTTTTTTTTTTTTTTTTTTTAACCTATTAAAAAACTGTTGCAATTACGAAGACTTTAGATTGCTAGCAGACGACTAGACTATTAGTGTTGACTAACATAGCTAGATAGATATAAATACACGCTATACATACTTACTGGAGTGCTAAACAATCTGAAAGGTCTGCCGTGGTCTTTACACTCTCCCAGCACAGAAACTTCACATAAACAGCAGTCTGGAACATCAAAGTTCGCCACATTATTCAAATACATTTGTGTGTGTGAAGTGCACAACTTTACACAAAGCAAATCTAAAGAGAACGTATTAGTAATTTATTGGGATTAAAATGCAATTAACAAACATATAAGCCCTGTTAATTCCTTCTACTAAAATGACAATCAATTATTCACAATTTTAATGACAAAAATAAAAAAAAACACACAAACAAATATAATTATGAAATAAAAATTGTATTGTGATATTTTAAGTTTATTTCTATCTTAAATCATAAAAAAAAAAAAAAAAACAATTAAGAATGTACAGTACTTTTTTTTGTATATAGCAAATAAAACAGTAATGCTGTTCATAAAAGCCCTGTTCGTAATTGCCCCTAAAATGACAATCAGCTATGGTAGTTAAAGGACTAGTAAATGCTACCTATTTACCCTATTTTTTATACGTTCATCATGTGGACTATAATGAGAGCAGTAAAAATATGTATCACAATAATTTTTATTATTTTTCTTTTGTGGTGTTTTGAGGGTGTTAAGAAAATGTCTTAGCAGTTATGAGTCACACTAAAACAAGTCAGGGGAAACGTTCCCCTCATTTCATATCTCAGAATATTCAGAGTGGGGCGCAACCAATATTGCGCGGAGCTGTTGCACCGTTGCGCGTTGCTAAATCTATGGGAAAAAGTTTGAAAGTTTTTTTGGAATGAACTAATCTTACGAAACGCTCGGTGCTTTCAAAGTAAATATTATAAGCATAAACTGTGCGCTCTTTGCATTACTTTATTTATTTATTATTCTTATTTATGAGTTTATTCGTTTATTTATTTATTCATTTATTTGTTTGTTTATTTATTTATTATTATTTCTATTTATGAGCTTATTAGTCTATTTATTTATTTATTTTGTGAAAGATTGCTTTCCATAAAGGGGTTGGGTTAAATTTTCATGTACAGTTTATTTGCATTCTCTCTCTCTCTCTCTCTCTCTCTCTCTGTCTCTCTCTCTGAAGTACGGTGATAAGATGAAATAAAAAACGTTACAGCTTTTGTGTTTTTCCAAAGGTAAATAATGCATGGTTACACTAGGCCGTAATGCATGGACGGATTGGGCGCCGAGATTTCAAGGATTTCTCGATGGGCCGTGGCAAAAGTGGGCCACTGTGGGCCAAGTCAGCACAAAAAAAAAAAAAAAAAAAAAAAAAAAAAAGAAAGAAAGAAAAGAAAAATAGAGAGAGAGAGAGAGAAAACAAAGAATGAGATGAAATTCCACTGAGTAAATTTAATCAATATGATATAAATATTGCTTTTTTTTCTTTTCTTTTTTTCGTTTTTAGCCAGTTTTTGTTTCTTTTTTCTTGTAATTTTGAATTAATCCTGGTGACGAGCTGATTACATTGAACTGGCTACTGAAGCTGCTAACATCAATCAATATGGATTACATTCAGTAGTAGTATACAAGTTAATGTTAACTTGCTAAATTAAACCACCCACCTTGACCGTCATCTTGATTGATGGCATAGTAACATGCGTGACCTTGGACGACCAAGAGGTCACCACATGACCTCCAAGCCTGAGGACATTATCCCTGACCTTCAAACTTCTGGGGTCACCCTCCATGTTCGACCACGAGCACCACCAGGGGTCGATACTGCAACCTGAAAGTAACATTTAAATATTTGTGACCTCAGTGCAGTAGTT
The DNA here is from genome assembly GCA_949318235.1 of Ecdyonurus torrentis. Taxonomy (NCBI): domain Eukaryota; kingdom Metazoa; phylum Arthropoda; class Insecta; order Ephemeroptera; family Heptageniidae; genus Ecdyonurus; species Ecdyonurus torrentis. The sequence goes on along the minus strand of OX439132.1, from coordinate 37,018 downwards.
TTCTCACAAACACACTAACAAGAGGCTTCTACAATGTTAAATTAGTACATTTTAGTGTCTTAAAACACGTAAAAGTATGTCTAGTATTCCACATTTAAATATTTGTGACCTCAGTGCAGTAGTTTTCTCACAAACACACTAACAAGAGGCTTCTACAATGTTAAATTAGTACATTTTACTGTCTTAAAACACGTAAAAGTATGTCTAGTATTCCACATTTAAATATTTGTGACCTCAGTGCAGTAGTTTTCTCACAAACACACTAACAAGAAGCTTCTACAATGTTAAATTAGTACCTTAATGTATATAAATATAATAGAAACATTAAATGCTACAATATAGTTGTGATTTTGACTATTTCCCCTCCAAGTGTGTCACAACTGTCTTAAATATTTGTGATGTTGAACTCTCACCTCCAGATGTTCCACTGCTTGCCAAACCTAACTCTGTAGCCATGTCGCAGCAAGAAGGCGTGGCTCTTGTTCATGGCAACTCCGTTCTCTATGCTGGTGTTGAGGTAGGTCCCATATTTGGAGTCTGTGTCCGTTAGCTCTACGGTGGGAAGTACAGCTGGGTTTTCCTGTGATAAACATGTACATGTGTTAGTATACTGCGCTTGCTATCTTATTGCCACGGTACACTCCGCGTAAAAACTTGTGACGTAAACCTTTGGCAATTAGCCCACGCGGGAATAAATTGAAAATATATTTATTCATTTCTTTCGTCCTACAATCACAATATACAACAATGCATATCGGCTTAGGTTATTGCATCAGTTGATACAATTAGAAATGATAGTCAAATGTTACGCATTATTCACATGACGCGTAAATTTGACGCGCGTAACAAAGCTGGAACAATGTAAACAAATGGAGCCGTTCACATGTAATTTTCAAAAACCATGTGAACGGCTCCATTTGTTTACATTGTTCCAACTTTGTTACGCGCATCGACGCACGTTGACGCGCGTTAAATTTACGCGTCATGTGAATAATACGTTACTGTACACAAATATAACACAACATTAACAATATAATACAAACATATTTATACATAGAGAAATATTATATAAATATATATAATTATATAATGAGGCTATATATAATTATAGAAATATATATAAATATAGATATATTATTTAGTTCTGCAGTCTTCACCCAGTCGCAAATGTAGCGTGCATTGATCTGACATTCTCAGTAAAGGAGATAGCCTACTGTTTACGTACTGTGCGCCTGCCACAGATCTAGCTCCCACCACCTCTCGAGTGTTTTTGTTAGTAGATCCCGCAGATCTGTGGCAATCTGAGAGGCAGCTCTGCACCTCGGAGTTCTGATACGTAGCTGGCGAGAGCTCCATGCATAGCATTAGCATGCATAGCGGGCGCCGGCAGGTGGCAGAACCTAGCGACGGAGGTGCCCAAGCTCTGTTGAGCGTTTTTTTTAGTTGAAGCATTTGAGCTCCCAGAGCTGAGATCTGAGCTACCTCCTTGAGGTGGCAGGATCTGTTTACGAACGCAGCCTAAGACACCTCAAAGAGAGCGCAATATTCCCTTGCGGCCTAACTGCGAGAATATACGTCACAAGTTTTTTAATGTGGTTACACCCACTCCTATTTGGCAAAAAGATAGCAAGCTGAATGTACAGCTTTGGCCAAAAGTTTCCAAACGATTTGTATAGGGTGGTTTCATTCATGTTAAAGTCGACGTCATAAGTGAGTAGGTACTAAATAACATTGACCGGTATAGGGAAATGGCACATTTTGCCAGTTTAAAAATACTTCGCGATTTTTTTGAGAGCATTGATGCTGCTAACAGGTTGAATTAGTACCTCAAGTATATAAGAAAAATAATAATAACCCAAAAAACAGCTAATTTCCAAAGAAAATAGCCAAAAACTACCTTTGCCCTATACTGAGCAATGTTAATCATTGCTCAAGATGAGCATCGAAAAGCACTCAGAATGACGTCATGCGCACACACCCTATAGGCAACCAGCAAGCACACTATGTTATCTTTATGAGAACACGCAGCGGCCGCCACTGCCCAGTTCGGGAACTTTCAGCCAGAGCTGTATATACCAGTACTGGGCTTTGTAATACGAGGGAGGGAGGGAGGTACGACTCACCAGGTGTGCAGAGGTCATATTTGTAATACGAGGGAGGGAGGTACGACTCACAAGGTGTGCAGAGGTCATATTTGAAATACGAGGGAGGGAGGTACGACTCACCAGGTGTGCAGAGGTCATATTCAGTTGAAAGATGGCATGACTACGAGAGATAGAACTGTCACAAACTCCCCTAGTGTTCCTCACGACAGGCCCTACTCCGACCTCTGTTTTTTTTATTATGTACGTCCACCACGTACTCCTTGCCCACGCGGTACGTTGCATTGTTCAGCATGTAGAACACCTCGTCTGTCAACCACAAATACATACATAAAATATTATTGCATTTAAATATGAATATACATAATTATATATACATATTACAAATATATATATATATATATATATATATATATATATATATATATATATATATATATAGACAGCTTGCACTCAGGCGCCATGTTGTTGGTCAGAAATACACACGCCACACAGGAAAAACATAATTTTTAAATATTTAATAACAAACTTAAAACCTAAATCTAAGACTTAATTGTAGCTCCTAATAAAGCTACAAGAATATCAGAAAAATACTTGCAGTCGAAGTATACTTATATTTTTATGACAAATAATTTATGTAGTTTTCCTAAACTGAGCAATGTATGTACATATTAAGCACCACAAACATGGCAGCAACGCGCAAGGAGGTGCAACAGGATTTGCAAAGCCTAGCTGTTTTCTTGCACCACAAAATGTGCATTACATTTGAGTACATAAAAGTCAAGTTCATCTTACGACATAATGTAAAAATGTTTGACCACATCAAAATAATAATAAATTATTATAATAATTGAACGATTCATTAAGTACATCAATTTGTCCTACATTACACAATAACGTAGACCTAGGTAAAAATGCATTTTTGGACACATCATTATTATTATATGTTATTACTTTAAAGAGCTGCGGGTTTCGCAGTATACTCTTTGGCAGTCATTGAATTTTATTTGGGAAGATACAGAGAAGTCATCAATTTTATAACAGTACATAAGTATTTTTTTCTTATGTTTTTGATCTTAATGACACCTTTCAAAATTTTGAAATGAGTGCCCAAAGTAGAGATAAATGGGTGTTCAAAGTCACTCCGGTTGACTGTATACATTTTAAACTGTCAAATTGATTCATTTTCGCAAATGACTTCGTGCGTACATATGGCGTCAACTTTTGTATGAATACAAACACCCTATGCATCGGTCAAACTAGAAAATTCACAATAATAATAACAATTAAAACATTACCGGTCCGTTGGCACGGAGCACGAATATTTCGAACAAAAACAAACGATCAGATTTCACCCTTGCTAACTATACATATGTACTAGGTTAATTACAGATATAAATTGATACTCACTGTTTGAGGTGCAATGTAAGGACCACATTGTGAACTTAAATTACTGACAGCAAGTCGAAATCAAGAACAAAACCAGAGAACAAAAAATATTTGTTTTGTATTTGCAAACACGAAGGCGGTGACAAATGGCGGGATTGTAGTTTCTCGTAAAAATGCAATTTTGCAGTAGATTTCAGCTTTCTGCAAGTAAAAAATCATTAGCTCAAAATTTAAAGCAGCTAAATAACATAAGTTAATTTATAATTACCTGCTAAAATCAACAAATTCTAATATTTTTGCACCATATCATGCAACACGAAGTTACATGCACCATAGGCTGCCGCCATTTTGTGTATGTGAATTTCGTTAGTGTATTGTTTTCGTTCTGATTTGCGTTAATTTTACCAGGATTTTACTGTACCTTGTTTGCGAGGCTAGCTACAAAATGAAATTTTCTTGTTCTTCAAAATACTATTATAACAATTTTGAAAATATGGAAAGGTTACAAATATGCCATTTAGTTGTAAATCATTTAAATACTGACCCCAAATTTCTTGCAAAAGTTTGAAATTAATATTTTTTCCAACACTATATAGCCTCGCACGAGTTCACTAAAATTACATTAATCTTGAAATTCTTGAAATAGAAAATTTCTCTAATTTAACATAAACAAAGCACTATCGCAAATCATAACATTAACAACAATGGCGGCTCTTTGAACTCACAAACATGAATTTGAAGGCAAAATATAATAATTTAATGATATTAGAAGGTAATTAATAATGATTTCATGTGAAGTAGCTGCTTTAAATATTGAATAAGTCATATTTTATATTCAAAACGCTGAAATTTGTAACAAAATCGTATTTTTATGAGAAATGAAATCCCGGCTCTTGTCTGCCTTTAGTTTACAAAAATTAACAAATTGTATTATGAATGGTAAGCAAATGTGACTTTTGTTTTAAATCGTCAAATTGTCACACTTACATTGCGTTAGTAGCAGTGAGTTTTAAGTTACGTTAATTCCACGCTAATAATAAGGCATGAGACACACGTGTACTCGGTGGATGGGTCATATACATAAAAAAAAAATCCTGAAAAATAATATACATACATACATAGTTCCTGTTGTTTAAAGTGGTATGCTATACTAAACAAATTGGACGAAAAATGAGCTAACATTAGTATTATTATTATTAGATGCAGACATGTACTTTAGTTAACTCGTTTGTGATAAATAACTTTTAATTTTAAGTTATTAAAATTATGAGTATATTGCATTTTAGCATGTTATTAAAAATAGCTAAAAAACTTTTTTGAAGCTATTTTAATTTAAAATAGCTTTTATTAAAAAAAAACTACTAAAATGTATTTTTAGCTCCTCATATTAACTTAAACGTGTATATCTTAAATAAGTTTGGATTCGCAACTAATGCATCATTTTTTTACTGTACCTTGTTTGCGAGGCTAGCTACAAAATGAAATTTTCTTGTTCTTCAAAATACTATTATAACAATTTTGAAAATATGGAAAGGTTACAAATATGCCATTTAGTTGTAAATCATTTAAATACTGACCCCAAATTTCTTGCAAAAGTTTGAAATTAATATTTTTTCCAACACTATATAGCCTCGCACGAGTTCACTAAAATTACATTAATCTTGAAATTCTTGAAATAGAAAATTTCTCTAATTTAACATAAACAAAGCACATTAACAACAATGGCAATTTGAAGGCAAAATATAATAATTTAATGATATTAGAAGGTAATTAATAATGATTTCCTGTGAAGTAGCTGCTTTAAATATTGAAAAAGTCATATTTTATATTCAAAACGCTGAAATTTGTAACAAAATCGTATTTTTATGAGAAATGAAATCCCGGCTCTTGTCTGCCTTTAGTTTACAAAAATTAACAAATTGTATTATGAATGGTAAGCAAATGTGACTTTTGTTTTAAATCGTCAAATTGTCACACTTACATTGCGTTAGTAGCAGTGAGTTTTAAGTTACGTTAATTCCACGCTAATAATAAGGCATGAGACACACGTGTACTCGGTGGATGGGTCATATACATAAAAAAAAAATCCTGAAAAATAATATACATACATACATAGTTCCTGTTGTTTAAAGTGGTATGCTATACTAAACAAATTGGACGAAAAATGAGCTAACATTAGTATTATTATTATTAGATGCAGACATGTACTTTAGTTAACTCGTTTGTGATAAATAACTTTTAATTTTAAGTTATTAAAATTATGAGTATATTGCATTTTAGCATGCATGTTATTAAAAATAGCAAAAAAACTTTTTTGAAGCTATTTTAATTTAAAATAGCTTTTATTAAAAAAAAACTACTAAAATGTATTTTTAGCTCCTCATATTAACTTAAACGTGTATATCTTAAATAAGTTTGGATTCGCAACTAATGCATCATTTTTTAGAGTGTGTTTATTTTTGTATAATGAAGTATAAAAGAGGTTCCTAAAAGAGGTTAAAAAAGACATCCTCAACAACTGCTTGCCACTCACAAACACGAACGTCTTGCCAGCGAACAACGTACGTCGCTGAGGGTTCACAGCAAAGGAGACTTGGTAGCCGTTCAACGTAACGTCTTTCACTCTAGGCAGGAAGTGGGCGGGGTCTGGCAGAGTGAGGGGCCTGGCCGGCACTCTGTGACCTTGACCTTCAATGATCTTGACCCAGGTGACCCAGAGGTCAGGAGTCACAATAGGAATACCTTTAGCCAGGGCACATACCACCTGGAATATTGAAATCAATATATTTTAGATATTGGAAATAATCTATCAATATTTTCAATAAGTTAATTATGAAATATTAAATTAAATAAGAAGCTGCTAGCATCAATCAATATTTATTTGTATATGTTAGCAGCTTCAGTAGCCAGTGCAATGTTATCCTGGTGACGAGCTGATTACATTGCACTGGCTACTGAAGCTGCTTACATCAATCAATATTGATTACTTTGATTAGTATAAAAGTTAATGTTAACTAGCTAAATTAAACCACCCACCTTCACTGTCATCTTGATTGATGGCATGGTAACATGGGTGACCTTGGAAGACCAAGAGGTCACCACATGACCTCCAAGCTTGAGGACATTGTCCCTGACCTTCAAACTTCTGGGGTCACCCTCCATGTTCACCACGAGCACCACCAGGGGTCGATACTGTTTTTTTTCTTTCTTTCTTTCTTTCTTTCTTTTTTTTTTTTTTTTTTTTTTTGCACGTCAAAAAAAACTGTTTTATTATTGTTTGGCATAAATTAAAAAATTTAAATTATGTTTTTAGTGAAATATCAATGTATCAATGTAAAAAAAAATGAAATTTAAGAATGAAATAAAAATAAATTTTATCGGAAAAAAAATGACTTAATTATTTTTATAACCCACTTACAATACTAAAGAAAAGAAAGAAGAACTGAAATATGGTAGTAATAGGGAGTCTGGTAACTGACGAGCTAACCACTCACTAAATATGAAATTGAAACAATATAAAACTACTTTTTGGAAGTTTCTGTAAGTTAGGCAACTGGTTGAGCATTGATGCACGACAAGTTGCCTAGCTCGCAGGATACTCTAAAACTGAACAACTTCACACCCCGCTAAATTTACAAATAAGGACTGATGTTTAAAATGAACCTCAGATTTGTACTCTACGTACCTTTATTAGTAATAAATCACGTCTAACTCAATTTTTTCAAAATTTTACATAAATTGTTTTTCATTAATAACTTGTTAACCAAGGGGTTAATTGAAGATTTAAGGGCAGTTCTGTAATCAGCAGTTCAAGGGCTTTCTAACAATGTGCATGTCCATGGGTTTCTTGACAAAAAATATTTCAGCCAAAAAAACAAAGAAGGGGTTAGCCTTGCTTGTTTTTGTGACCTTGAAACTTTCGGACGCGAATCCTAATAACATGCACATCATTGGAAAGCTCTTGATCTTCTGATCACAGAACTGCCCTTTAAGTCTTCGAATTTTAATTTACAAGGGAGGAATTTGTATTTATATATATTGAAAAGTGAAAAGCTAGGAAATTGCAAATCTTTGCAAAACAACACGATAGTTCAGTGGCGTGTTCTCTAAAACAATGATTTTAGTTGTCACAACTTTGAATTTTTAATAATTAACTTAATTTTCACATTAATTAACAATTTGAACTTCGATCATTAAAGTCTCCATTGAATGCCTGCAAAACTCAAACCAAAATCACGATACTTTTCAACTCTCAATGTATTTAAATATCTGAGCCTTATTTTTATTAATAAAAATGCTCATAATTAAAAGAACTAGCTTTCTAAATTAAGAGCAATTAGGAGCCACTTTAGAAATTTAATTTTGTCCTGGGTTACAAAATTTTCTCTATTCTAAGCTCCGAATTAATTCTAATTCTGCAGAACTACCTCTTTATTATTATGCATTAAAATATTATTTATATATAATATATTATTATTATTCAAAACATAAAGAACACAATTATTTGCAATGTAATGCAAATTTGTTTGTTGTGAATCAAATACTTGTATTTTATTTAGCAATTTTTAATATAATATTTTAGTATTGAAATATCATACGTTATTAATTGATACAAAAGAAAGAAGAAAAAAAAAATGTTTATAAAACAGAAATCGTACAATATAGGCCTAATTTATTTACGAAAATTTGCAATTTATAAGTATGAGCAATTATTAACAATTGTCACACGATTATATAATAATACACCATAGTATAAATTATATAAATACATAGTTTTTTTATTCATTCAATAAACTAAAATCATATATAACTGCACCTGCACTCTCCGAAATTTTTACAACACAAAAATATGTGTTATATCCACACGATCGTTATCTTACTTCCGCTATTGCTGTCCTCTGTCCTTATATGTCCTATACGTATCTTATATGCATTAACAAAACTTACGATTTTATTTTTTTATATTTTTGAGAAATGTACAAAAGTAGTTTTCATTAAACATTATTATTTATTAGTTACTTAAGATATAAAAAAACAAATTTTTAAACATTACGAGAACATATTCACAAGTTTTATGTATGCACGTTATTAACATGGAATGGATCAAGGAAATAGAATGCAAATAAAACACAAAATGTTGCTATTATCAAATTGGAGTGAATAAAAATATAATAATAATAAAAGGCGAGAAAGACAAAAGTTGTGAATTTTACGTGTTTTTTTATATACAGTATATTCACAATATAACCCATCCCCCCAATATTAATTTTCATGTTCATTTTTATTTAATATTACAAATTTGTTACTTTTCAATAAACCTCAACATGAAATTATTAAAAATACAAAAAGAAATCAGTGGATGTCAATACAGATGTCAATATAATATATTAAATTAAAATTAGTTTGATACAATTAAGATGACGTACAAGTAAAAAGATGAATGAAAGACGTTTAGTGAGTTTTTAATGACTTAAAAATAACAATTAAACTAAAACACTTAACTTTTAATAATTACACAGTCTGCATGCTTTGTTTAACAAAGAAATAATAATGATCGTAGTAATAATTAGGCAAGGAAATAGTTCAGATGTATCCTACAATAGGCAAGGAAATAGTTTAGCTCTCCCGCTGGGTGTGAGAACAGGCTGAGTGAGGCTAGTTCCTGGCCCAGGGTGTGAGTGAGGCTAGTTCCTGGCCCTGGGTGTGAGAGCAGGCTGAGTGAGGCTAGTTCCTGGCCCTGGGTGTGAGAGCAGGCATTGTGCGCTGCTGCAGACACAGTCGCTTCACAATGCCAATGTTGGCCTCAATGGTGTTCAGCTGCTCCAAGAATTCCTCACTCATCTCTGGCAAGTGGGACACATGCCCCATTGGTTTAGGCAGGATCGCAAGTACCTGAAAAACAAATTTAAACGAAATTTGAAACCATTTTGTTTGGACATCGATCTTTGGGCGTCGTTAAGCACGATGTTTTATGCTTCTTTAAATTTATTTTCTTCACTATTATGTAAGACTACTGCTGGTTTCCTTTTTATTTTATCATTAAGAATTGCCCCAGGAAGACTGGACTTGACAATATTCTGCCTACCTTGCCATTCTGCAGTGGAATGTTGAGGTTGACTGTGCTGGCAGTGCTCGAGGCAGGAGCGACGATGGGGCTGCCTCGGAGAGACACTGACACTTCGTCAGCCATGGGCCAGCGTGCTGGGTTGATTGGTTTTGAGGGATCAAACTTGGTCAGGACAATACGAGCCTCGTGCTCCAGTACACTCTGCAAACAAAACAGCAAAGTGTTAATAAATAAATGTTAAATATTACAACAGTTACGATATAGCAAATGTGATTTGTTGACGTGTTCTAATCACTGTACCTATTAGTTCAATGTTATATGCTCAGGAGTGAACTACCTGACCATATGTTTATGTGTGAAAATATCTTATGTTCTATTATTTTTAAATATGTTCAAGAAAAAACAAACGAGACACATAACTTTGGATCAAGTTGTGTCCTCATCGTGTATTAGTCTCAAAAAGTATTAGTCAAATTTCAACAATTTAAAATTAAAGTTTTTTTTTTTTTTTTTTTTTTTAACCTATTAAAAAACTGTTGCAATTACGAAGACTTTAGATTGCTAGCAGACGACTAGACTATTAGTGTTGACTAACATAGCTAGATAGATATAAATACACGCTATACATACTTACTGGAGTGCTAAACAATCTGAAAGGTCTGCCGTGGTCTTTACACTCTCCCAGCACAGAAACTTCACATAAACAGCAGTCTGGAACATCAAAGTTCGCCACATTATTCAAATACATTTGTGTGTGTGAGGTGCACAACTTTACACAAAGCAAATCTAAAGAGAACGTATTAGTAATTTATTGGGATTAAAATGCAATTAACAAACATATAAGCCCTGTTAATTCCTTCTACTAAAATGACAATCAATTATTCACAATTTTAATGACAAAAATAAAAAAAACACACACAAACAAATATAATTATGACATAAAAATTGTATTGTGATATTTTAAGTTTATTTCTATCTTAAATCATAAAAAAAAAAAAAAAAAAAAAATAACAATTAAGAATGTACAGTACTTTTTTTTGTATATAGCAAATAAAACAGTAATGCTGTTCATAAAAGCCCTGTTCTTAATTGCCCCTAAAATGACAATCAGCTATGGTAGTTAAAGGACTAGTAAATGCTACCTATTTACCCTATTTTTTATACGTTCATCATGTAGACTATAATGAGAGCAGTAAAAATATGTATCACAATAATTTTTATTATTTTTCTTTCGTGGTGTTTTGAGGGTGTTAAGAAAATGTCTTAGCAGTTATGAGTCACACTAAAACAAGTCAGGGGAAACGTTCCCCTCATTTCATATCTCAGAATATTCAGAGTGGGGCGCAACCAATATTGCGCGGAGCTGTTGCACCGTTGCGCGTTGCTAAATCTGTGGGAAAAAGTTTGAAAGTTTTTTTTGGAATGAACTAATCTTACGAAACGCTCGGTGCTTTCAAAGTAAATATTATAAGCATAAACCGTGCGCTCTTTGCATTACTTTATTTATTTATTATTCTTATTTATGAGTTTATTCGTTTATTTATTTATTCATTTATTTGTTTATTTATTTATTATAATTTCTATTTATGAGCTTATTAGTCTATTTATTTATTTATTTTGTGAAAGATTGCTTTCCATAAAGGGGTTGGGTTAAATTTTCATGTACAGTTTATTTGCATTCTCTCTCTCTCTCTCTCTCTCTCTCTCTCTCTCTCTCTCTCTCTCTCTCTCTCTCTCTCTCTCTCTCTGAAGTACGGTGATAAGATGAAATAAAAAACGTTACGGCTTTTGTGTTTTTCCAAAGGTAAATAATGCATGGTTACACTAGGCCGTAATGCATGGACGGATTGGGCGCCGAGATTTCAAGGATTTCTCGATGGGCCGTGGCAAAAGTGGGCCACCGTGGGCCAAGTCAGCAAAAAAAAAAAAAAAAAAAAAAAAAAAAAAAAAAAAGAAAAGAAATGAAAAGAAAAGAAAAGAAAAACAGAGAGAGAGAGAAAACAAAGAATGAGATGAAATTCCACCGAGTAAATTTAATCAATATGATATAAATATTGCTTTTTTTTTTTGTTTTTTCGTTTTTAGCCAGTTTTTCTTTCTTTTTTCTTGTATTTTTGAATTACTATATATATATATATATATATATATATATATATATATATATATATATATATATATATATATATATAATATATATATATATATATATATATATATATATATATATATATATATATATATATGCGTATAAGGAAAAAACCACCGCGGTTAGAATTAATAAGTTTAAAAAAAATATTTAGAAAATAGTTGTTAGAGATTAGAGTACGTTGAATTGAAAATTAATAAAACGCGAAAATTCTCTAATTGATATAGTAAATTGGGACTAGGATTCAAATATTCTAGCTTTAGCTAGTTAAAAAATAGACGTTAAAGGGATGGAGGTAAAGTGTCAAACTAAAATACGATGTGCCTAGCATCTCACGTTCTCACACTACATCAAAGACACAACATTATAAAACAGCATCAGACTTACTCTTTGCCTTAGACCGGTTTCGTAGGTAAAGGAAAAACTCAAAGGCAATTTTTGATAACTTTTGGTAGAAAGCTTGGGGTAATGGTCTCTACCAACCCTGAAAAAGTCAGACTTGTCCTAATTTTTTTCCCCTTTTTTTATTTTTTCTTGGCCTATTACTTAGCACAGTAGAAGTTGTATGAAAGATCCATATTAACTACCTGAGTATCAGGAGCAGGAGCGAGACCAGGCTTGACCTCCTGGTCGTCACAGGTATCAGGAGCCAGCACTTCTGATGTCTCCCTCTCTCCTCTCTCTCATAGAGATAAGTATGTAATTACCTGTGTATCAGGAGCAGGAGCGAGACCAGGCTTGACCTCCTGGTTGTCACAGGTATCAGGAGCCAGCACTTCTGATGCCTCCCTCTCTCTCATAGAGATAAGTATGTAATTACCTGTGTATCAGGAGCAGGAGCGAGACTAGGCTTGACCTCCTGGTCGTCACAGGTATCAGGAGCCAGCACTTCTGATGCCTCCCTCTCTCTCCTCTCTCTCATGAGAGAGGCAGGTATGAAGTCAGGGTTGCAGTTGGTCTCTGTGGAGTTGTAGAGCATGGTCAGCGTGATTTCTGACTCAGGCACCACGCGCTTGTCCTTCAGCTCCAGTATATCTGTAACATTTAAATATTACATTCATATGGCTTGTATCTCAAAATGTAAAATTGAATCTTTATGATGACATTTGAAAGTTAACAGTAACAGCTACCTATGATAAAATTGTGAGAACTTGTGACCATCAGAAAAGACACAAAATAATTATTGAAATTAACATGGGCTCTCATGGGACTAAAACTTAAAAAAAAAAAAAAATAATAAAAATAACTCAAAATCGGAAATAGTTGAAGATATTCTATACTAACATATCATTGTGCAAAATTTCACAATTTTCTATGTTTACAATAGTGCAAGTGGGCATGGCGTCATTCTGAGTGCTTTACAATGCTCTTCTTGAGCAATGAATAACATTGCTTAGCATAGGACAAACCTAGTTTTTGGCTATTTTCTTTGGTAAATAAGCAATTTTTTGGTTAATTTTATTTTTCTCACAAATTTGACAAACTAATTCAACATGTTCAATGGTCTCAAAAATATTGAGAAGTATTTTTAAAGCGACAAAATGAGGAAGGTGAATTTTTTTAACCCCCACTTTTTATGACATTTTTAAAAAGAGCGTTAAAAAATTTTGAGACGCAATTTTTTCGTAGAACGATTGGAGCGTGGGAAGTATTTTTAATTAAATTTTGAAAATCGACCTAAAAAGCCTGTGACGTCATCAATCGGGCATTTATTTCAGAAAGTATTGACAGTAGAAGGTTCATTGGCCAGTTTTTTGCAATCCTGAGAACAAGCTGATTTCATTAAACTGGCTACTGAACCTGGAACGATTAGTATTCGAGGAGAAAAAAGTGGACTGATGACGTCACAGGCTTTTTAGGTCGATTTTCAAAAATTAATTAAAAATACTTCGCATGCTCCAATCGTCCTAAGAAAAAATACCACCTCAAAATTTTTTAAAGCTCTTTCCAAAAATATCATAAACTCAACAAAAAATTTTCAATTCACCTTCCTCATTATCATTAGTCATTTTTCTATACTGGCCCATGTTACTTCCTTATGGTGTCGACTTTAACATGAATGAAACCAGCCTGTAGTATAGGCCTAATATAAATATAAGAAGAAGAAAAATTGGTTTAAATTGCAAATTAAAGAAAAGTAAAATAGATAATTATAATTAAAGCGCGCTTTATTGAAAGCTATATTATGTGAAAATATTTAATTAAAGCAATAGACCGGAGAAAAACATAAACATTTATATCACAAAACACTTGATGGGATTTACATAAATAACTTTAGTTTGTCTCAAAACCCAACAGTAGCTCCGTAGCAGTGATCAGAAAATTCAATTTATGCAACCCGCACAACATTTTCATATTAATTTTTGCATGTTTCTGACGTCATAAACATGCATTTTCACGCAAATTGCATACTTTACAGTATTTTTCACGCTCTCTGGTGGGGCTACATTAAAATTCTAGTAAAAATTGGTATCAGTTGTGAAGATCCCATTTCGTGTTTATTCATTAACAAGCACATGCTGTTTTATGTGGTCTATGGCTTTAAATAGATATACAAAAAAGGGTACTCAAAATTGCAAGCACATAGAATTGCAGCCCATAGTATATGTAGTTAAATGTGGCAGTAGTTGACGAAGCCTGACTGACCCATGAGAGTGTTGAGTTGGTCAGGCAGCTGAGTGTCAGCCTTGTTGACGTTGACGTTGTTGTTGACGACGATGACGTTGTCCTCACACATCTCCTCCATCGTCAACCCTCCACGACCAAACAACACACTGCTGCCTCCTGCAAATATAATAACAATAAAACTAATTAAAATAGTTTAATACTTAGTTAAATGATTAACTAATTAAAATAAACAAGAGAGACAGACATTAGGTGTTAATTTTATTTGATGTTCTTACAGGGTGTATGCAGAAGACGTCATATTGAATGCGCTTGGAGGCCATACTAGAGTAGTGAATAACATTGTTCAGCATAGGACAAACTTTGTTTAAGCCAATTTTCTTTGGAAAATCAGTTATTTTTTCCTTAATGTTTTTGTTTTTATTTTCCTCACATACTTGAGATACTAACTGAACATATTTACAGCATCAATGCTCTCAAAAATATTGCATACTGTAGTGGCTTTAAACTGGCAAAATGAGTTATTTTCCTATGCCATCCATGTTATTGAGTTATCCAATATGGCGTCGACTATAAAATGAATGCAGGCACCATATAGAAGATACCGTAGTCTGTTTATAGATATGTGAATTTATAAGATTTGACTTCATAAAGTGTTTGCAATTATTTGTTAAATTGATGAAAAGTAAGTGTTCACACAAAACCTGGATTTTGTCAGCAAAAAATAATATAGGCAGGCTATATAGACTATTAATAATAATACTTACTAATATTATGTATATTAAGGAAAATAAACCATCGCGGTTAGGTATGATAAATTGAAAGAAAAGGATAGGATAAAACCAGCAAGGGCCTTACCATAGTGAAGAGAGTCCCATAGTTCGGTGAAAATCTTGCTAGCACAGATATAAAATAACTAACACATTGGAAATATTTCGGCAATCGACTCCAAGAGAGATATGGAGCGTGTTATGCCTTCATCAGTCCTTACAGACTCAGAGAGAAACTATGAATTCACTATGGTAAGGCCCTTGCTGGTTTTCTCCTATCCTTTTCTTTCAATTTATCATACTTACTAATATTTATTTATAATTATTTCAAATTTTGAAAAACAATGTGGAGAGAAACTATAAATTGATCAAAATGACCCAAGTCTGTAATGCCTGATGAAGGCTTCTTGTAGTTTATTGCTGAAATATTTGCAATGTGTTAGTTTTTTTTATCTGTGCTAGCAAGATGGTCACTGAACTACGGGACTATATCTCTTCACTATGGTAAGACCAGCCCTGGTTTCTCCTGGCATTTTCTGTCAAATTTATCATACTTTACAACAGCAATATGTCATTTTTAAACTTAAATTTTGTACTGCCCTGAGTGTACCCACCTGCCTCTGCAATTGCCATGGACATCCTCAACAACTGCTTGCCACTCACAAACACAAACGTCTTGCCAGCGAACAACGTACGTCGCTGAGGGTTCACAGCAAAGGAGACTTGGTAGCCGTTCAACGTAACGTCTTTCACTCTAGGCAGGAAGTGGGCGGGGTCTGGCAGAGTGAGGGGCCTGGCCGGCACTCTGTGACCTTGACCTTCAATGATCTTGACCCAGGTGACCCAGAGGTCTGGAGTCACGATAGGAATACCTTTAGCCAGGGCACATACCACCTGGAATATTGAAATCAATATATTTTAGATATTGGAAATAATCTATCAATATTTTCAATAAGTTAATTATGTATAAATTAATTATATAAGAAGCTGCTAACATCAATCAATATTGATTTGAATACAGTTAGCAGCTTCAGTAGCCAGTGCAATGTAATCCTGGTGACGAGCTGATTACATTGAACTGGCTACTGAAGCTGCTAACATCAATCAATATGGATTACATTCAGTAGTAGTATACAAGTTAATGTTAACTTGCTAAATTAAACCACCCACCTTGACCGTCATCTTGATTGATGGCATAGTAACATGCGTGACCTTGGACGACCAAGAGGTCACCACATGACCTCCAAGCTTGAGGACATTATCCCTGACCTTCAAACTTCTGGGGTCACCCTCCATGTTCACCACGAGCACCACCAGGGGTCGATACTGCAACCTGAAAGTAACATTTAAATATTTGTGACCTCAGTGCAGTAGTTTTCTCACAAACACACTAACAAGAGGCTTCTACAATGTTAAATTAGTACATTTTACTGTCTTAAAACACGTAAAAGTATGTCTAGTATTCCACATTTAAATATTTGTGACCTCAGTGCAGTAGTTTTCTCACAAACACACTAACAAGAAGCTTCTACAATGTTAAATTAGTACCTTAATGTATATAAATATAATAGAAACATTAAATGCTACAATATAGTTGTGATTTTGACTATTTCCCCTCCAAGTGTGTCACAACTGTCTTAAATATTTGTGATGTTGAACTCTCACCTCCAGATGTTCCACTGCTTGCCAAATCTAACTCTGTAGCCATGTCGCAGCAAGAAGGCGTGGCTCTTGTTCACGGCAACTCCGTTCTCTATGCTGGTGTTGAGGTAGGTCCCGTATTTGGAGTCTGTGTCCGTTAGCTCTACGGTGGGAAGTACAGCTGGGTTTTCCTGTGATAAACATGTACATGTGTTAGTATACTGCGCTTGCTATCTTATTGCCACGGTACACTCCGCGTAAAAACTTGTGACGTAAACCTTTGGCAATTAGCCCACGCGGGAATAAATTGAAAATATATTTATTCATTTCTTTCGTCCTACAATCACAATATACAACAATGCATATCGGCTTAGGTTATGCAACAGAACAGGGTTTACAAACAATCAATTAATATATTAAAGCAAACATTAATTAAAAAAAAATGTTTTTTTTTTTTTTTTTTTTTTTTTTTTTTTTACTTTATAATTTTTGATACTTACAGCCGAAGTCTTCCTCCTCAAGTACAGGGTCTTCTTTGTAATACGGCCTCTCGATGTTTCTCTTGGGGTACCTAGGCTGGTCTTCCTGGTCCCCTTGCTCTGGTTTGTCAATCTGCTCTGCTGGCAAGGCCCTACTACTCGAGGCCTGTACGTAGCTTCTGTCCGTCTGCTTGGCTGTCAAGACTTTACTACACGAGGCGCGCCTGCCCACCACTCTGCAGTTACCTCTCTGCTTCTGAGGTTCTGGGTCCCTCTCGACTTCTCGTCCCTGGTCGACTCCAGGCCAGTCTGGTGTTTGTCTGGCTACTTTACCATAGTAGTAGCCGTCCTTGTTCTTGAGGATCTTCACGTCTTTAACTACAGGGGGCTTGCTGAAATATACCCCACATCCAACAACATTGTCATAAATACCATTGACTTTACACCAAGTAAAGCAGTCAACAATAATACATATGAAATTTATACAAAATACAAGCTTAAATTACAGCTCTATGAGACAAAATAGCCAAAGACTCACCGTGAAGTGGTTCAACTGGTTAGGTGGTACGTCTTGCCCACTACTCCACTGTGTATGTGTAAGGGCAGGTGAAGGTGGTGATCTACCCCAGGAGTGCTTACGTAACTTCAGTACGCTCTGGGCTAACGTTCTCATGTTGGGGGCAAGTCCAGGCCACGGTATTCATCGCCTCAGCCAAACGTCCCTCTAACTCGTCCATCGACTCCGATGACACTTCTTGTTACAAGTGCATGCGATGCAAGCTGAGACAAAAAACAAACAGTCTAATTTATAGTCTAATATATAGGTATATAATAATAAAATAATAATAGGCTAATAAAAAAATAATAAATAAAAATAAAAGTGAGGTTTAAGGCTGACTTTACATCTGGTCCACTCTTATACACCTAACAAATCATGTTAATGAGATGGTGGTCCAAGTGTATGTAAACTAATTTCCAGAAAAATGAAACGTGCTATTTTCTAATTATTATTTTTTTTAAACGTAATTATTTGTACTGAAATCAATTTTAAGCACCGTAACTTACTTTTTACAATGAAAACTTAATGGCTTCAAACTTGTAAGCATTTTTAAATATTAAAAAAAAAAGTAATAAATAAATAAATAAAATAAAAACCTTCTATGGTTACAGTTTAAAAAAAATTCGTAAAAATTGGATCACTTAAAAGCAGAACACTTTGAACAAAAAAAGTTGTGTCATATCCTAACAAACCTGAAAATCAACGATGACTTGGCCGTAATCGTTGATTTCTAAAATATTTTCCATTCACAAAATGCCTCTGGCAGTCACTGACATCACAGCTTGCCAGGTTTACCCGCCAGTAAACCGGGCGAGCTGTGACGTCAGTGACCGCCAGTGTCATTTTGTGAATGGAAAATAATTTAGAAATCAATGACTCCGGCCAAATCAATGTTGATTTTTAGGTTTGTTAGGATATTACACAACTTTTTTGTTCAAGGTGTTCTACGCCTTTAAAGTATACTTTTTAGAGCTCCTCAATGCATAGGATGAAATTTGGGACATAAAAAAGGTGGTTGAATTTTCAAAACTTCACCTGTAGAAAGCATATTATAGTGTGACCAAAAAACTAAAAGATCTGTCATTTTGATTGACAATACCCTGAAAGAGGAATAGAGTAGAGGAGGCTAGACAAAATATAATTATGTGTAGATCATCTCACTCAAGCAGGTAGCTTGCAAGCCATGGTTTTTAACAATAAGTTATCTTTGATACCTAGCTGTCACATTCAAAAAGTATAGTTTGGCGCGGTGTCACTAGCCATCAATGTATAAAAATTAGATTAAGAGGTTGTTTTAAAAATTTGAAAAATATGAAATTTAAAGACTAAATTCTTGCAAAAACTTATTAGGATTAAAAGTCGAAAGCATGTCATTGTTAATTTCTACCAAGAAATGCAGAAGAAGAAAAGATGAAGATGTGTTAGCTCTCTTGGTTTGCTACCATGGCTAGCACAGGACAACGGTCAATTTCTTAGCGATTTTAGTTGGATAGGATAAGAAATTGACCGCTGTCCCGTGCTTTAACATTTTTGTACCAGCACTGGTCAGACTATATCTGACCACTATATACTGCTGGTCAGCCTATATTAGTCTCTTGGTTTGCTACCATGGCTGTATGTTAAAACTACATTTTTGTACCAGCACTGGTCAGACTATATCTGACCACTATATACTGCTGGTCAGCCTATATTAGTCTCTTGGTTTGCTACCATGGCTGTATGTTAAAACTACATTTTTGTACCAGCACTGGCCAGACTATATCTGACCACTATATACTGCTGCTCAGCCTATATTAGTCTCTTGGTTTGCTACCATGGCTGTATGTTAAAACTACATTTTTGTACCAGCACTGGTCAGACTATATCTGACCACTATATACTGCTGGTCAGCCTATATTAGTCTCTTGGTTTGCTACCATGGCTGTATGTTAAAACTACATTTTTGTACCAGCACTGGTCAGACTATATCTGACCACTATATACTGCTGCTCAGCCTATATTAGCTCTCTTGGCTTGCTACCATGGCTGTATGTTAAAACTACATTTTTGTACCAGCACTGGTCAGACTATATCTGACCACTATATACTGCTGCTCAGCCTATATTAGTCTCTTGGTTTGCTACCATGGCTGTATGTTAAAACTACATTTTTGTACCAGCACTGGCCAGACTATATCTGACCACTATATACTGCTGGTCAGCCTATATTAGCTCTCTTGGGTTGCTACCATGGCTGTATGTTAAAACTACATTTTTGTAGCTGCACTTTAGTTGGTTGGTCAGATTATATAAGGAAATCACTGCCAAGTCTAAAGTGCAAGACTAACCTGTGCCAGGAGGTCCGTACAGCAAGACTCCCTTGGGGGGCTGTATGCCGAGGTTCTCGAAACGTTCCTTGTGAGTCATGGGCAGCACCACAGCCTCAATCAGCTGTCAATCAATCAAACACTCAGTTAGGTTGCACAGCATAGGGCAAGTAGAACTATGTCAACACAATGTAATGTAATCTGATTTTTACAACTAATGAAAACACTTATAGAAATAAATGAAATATTAATCATGTTATAAAAACATGAAACAAGGTATGAGAAACAAGGTATGAGACTGGCGGAAGCAAGTGAAGTATGTCAGGATAGGAAGTTGTGGAGGTCTATCACTGGGTCAGGATAAAACATCTGTGTTGTTGGCTTACCCCGAAAGGGATTTATAGCGTCATGATATGTATGTATGTATGTATGTATGTATAAAAACATGCAAAAATCAGTTTTTTTTTGTATGTGTGAAACCTGTTAAAGCAGGCACACAATAGACCTGCTGTGTTTCAACTACTGCCTATGTTAGCTGCTGTACTGTACGTAGCTACCTCTTGCAGTGTCACACACAAAAGCAGCCACACAATAGACCTGGGGGGCGATTCTGTAACTTCATAACGAACAAAATTCTTCGATATGTAATGCAAATTTGTTTGTTGCAACAAAACGAAAAAGTTACAGAATCACCCCCCTGATGTTAGCAGCTGTACTGACCTCTTGAATCTGCTTGTCCAGACCTCCAATATCCGAATACAGCTCCGTGGGTCTCTCGTCCACCTCCATGGCCTTGACTCTGGCATCGTACTCGGCAGGCAACGTCTCTAAGATGAGGTACGAGTCTTTATTGACGCCCACTAAGTCCCCTGGCTTCAGTTTCTCTGCGTCCACCAGGCCTATCACTGGCAGGAAGTATGTCTGCAAAGACAATGAAATTCAATCAGTCATTCAAGCTACGTCTCCTGTCAGTGAGGACTTGACTTGCCTGTCTGGTGGAGGTCTT
The DNA here is from genome assembly GCA_949318235.1 of Ecdyonurus torrentis. Classification (NCBI taxonomy): domain Eukaryota; kingdom Metazoa; phylum Arthropoda; class Insecta; order Ephemeroptera; family Heptageniidae; genus Ecdyonurus; species Ecdyonurus torrentis. The sequence goes on along the minus strand of OX439132.1, from coordinate 15,929 downwards.
GATGACGGCACACTTGCCTTTACGTTGAGCGTCTAAGTCCACCACAGAGCCGTCCTCCTCCCCCATGTCCTGGGGGTCTACGTCCAGCAACTACAACAAACATTTGTCTTTGTTATGCATAGTGCATGCATATTGTAACGTACTGGTAGGTAGGTACTGTACACATTTTGTCAAAGAAAAGTTTATTATATTGCCTTCAGAGTAAAGACAATAGATTAAACTTTTCCTAACAGAGTCTGTCTGAACACTGTACACAGTGTGTACAGTATGTCTGTACACTCACAGCCAGCTTAAATTTAACATCAAATGTACCTCAATGACGTTGGACACAAGGTACGGCAGCGTCTTGTTCACTTTGATCTTCTCTGCATTGTCCTTGATCTTGTCGTTCTGCGCCTGCAGCTCGTGGGAGATCCTCATGACCTCACTCTTCATGATCTTGATCTCATTGTCCAGTAGTCTGGTGCGACCAATCACCTCGTCTGTGGCCATGCGCAGCACCTCCTAACACCTAGCACCTAGGCACTCCTAACAACACAATAACATTAATGTGTAAGGCCTATGTCAGTGGCCATGCCTCACCCAAGCACTTCTAAGGCCACAATAACATTTAAGTATTGTTCACATGTGGTAAAAACTTAACGTCCGTAGACGTCCGTCGACGGGTATTGACGGAAACTGACGGTTACGCGAATTTGTTTGTTTCACATGAGAAAAAAATTCTCATTACTGCGCATGCGCGGGAAAACTGACGGATACTGACGGATGGAGCTGCGCTTTTGTAAACAAATGCAATCGTTCACATGCACCCGTCAGTACCCGTCATTTTGACGGATAGCGACGGGTAGAAAAGCTGGGTGTTGCCAGCTTTGCCCGTCAGTATCTGTCGGTATCCGTCAGTTTTAAAACCATGTGAAAGGGTTCGCTTTTTTACATTATAAACATGTTGCAACAATACTTTTTCAACTTTGTTTACCCGTTGACGTCCGTCGACGGACGTAGAATTTTTGCTCCATGTGAATGATACTTAATGTGTAAGGCCAATGTCAGTGGCCATGCCTCACCCAGGCACTCCTAACATCACAATAACACTAGTGAGTGAGTAAGGCCTATGTCAGTGGTCATGCGTAGAATATTAAATATTTCTGACCTCAGTGCAGCAGTTTTTACAAAAACACGCTCTGTATGGACTTTTAACATGTTAAATTACTAGATTTTGCTGTTTAAAAAAGGTGAAAGTTGTCTAAATATGATTTCTGACCTTAGGAATGACACTATTTTTATTTCTTTTTTGAAACTTGAACAGTAAATTTAAATTTTGGCTTCCATTTTACAGTAATTAAGGAATGTTTTAGTGTATGTACATATGTATGCGATATACATATGTACAATGTTTGAACAATCACGGATCATTATGTGTGTGTATATGTATATATAAATATGTAAAGTGTATAATGTTTAAGAAATTAATTTCGGAAAATATGAATCTCGCGAAGTCATTCGTCAAACAGAAGTTATTTATTTTTACTGTAAACTCTAAGTATGTACATACGTATTTCACTACTCTACGGCCATTACATATTACTTAAATGTATCCTTATTTATATTAACAGTTGGTTACTTTGAAGACTTCTAATAAAATATGATTATTTTAAAAATGAGCCAAATTCTTGTCACTACAAAAGTCCCATGTCATTCACACACCAGTATTTACTTTCTTCTATATTCTCACATTTTCACATATGGAGGCCAAAGCTTTACAAAAATTACGTAGCAGAAGTTTTGAAAAATTGAAATATACATAAAAACGCAGTAAAAATTAACTTAATACTACTTAAAATTATATTTACCTCGGAATCTTTCCAGATTGACCTGTCTTCTAATGACGCCATGTTTTTTTAAACTGCTGGCGAAAACAAATGACCTACGAAATGCGTAAAAGTGTGTTAAAAAACTATTTTTTTTTTTACTTAAAAAATGCGCAGTACATTTAAACAACCGTAGCTGCGATAACTTCGCATAGCTGATTGTCATTTTAAAAACATAAATCATGATTTTCGAACAGTTCAAAAACAGGCAGGGGGAATATTAATGTTAAACCAATCATCGTTGTTAGAAAAAGCCGGCATATCGAAAACTGGTCAATTTTTTCTTATTTGTGTGAATCAGTGTGAAATTAAAATGCGTAAAATGGAAAGGTAAATACTAATATTTTGCAATTAATTAATATTAATTTGTATATGATGAGGATATGTGTATTAGTTTTTTTTAATTTTTAAGCCGTTATAAGTATAAAATTTGTAATTAAAAGTATTACGTTTGGTGACGAGGAAAAAAAGAAGAAAAGAAGAACTCGTTTGCTTATATTTTATTGGCGTTCACACTTTTATTTGTTTTTTTTTTCTTCTTATATCTTTATATTATATATATTATAATATTATTATAATATAATATTATTATTATATATTTTTATATATATATATATTATATTTTTTGACTGCTGTACGTAGTACATTTTTTTTTTCCTTTCATGATATATAGTTTAATTTTTATTCACTGTGTGCTATATATACTGTGTGTTTGTTCACAGCCGGACAGCTAGGACGTGTGATCGAAGGATCATGTGAACACCAGTTGAGCTATAGGACTGCTCGCGGTGTTTAATAGAGAGAAACCTAACGGTGTCCACCCTCTTCGGAGGTTCAACATATCTATATTAAACACCGCGAAGACAATTCAGTGCCAAAAGTGACAACAACAAAAAGTAAGTAAAACGTTTTTTATTTTTTTTTTTTTTGCTATTTAATTTTCTCCTCTATTTAATTTTCTTATTGTCAAATAAATTATTTATTAAAAGTAAATAAATAAAATTAATTAAATAAATAGAAATATCATAAAAATAAATAACATATATATAAGGAAGGGGAGATAGGGACATGTCCCTATCTACCTAGCTTCAGTAGAGGGAGAGGGGCCAATGCTTATGGGCGTCGGGCTAGTCTTCGAACAGCTAAGGAAAAGTTTCGACTTTGGAGGCATACTTTTATTACGAAACTATTACCAGGCGTTAAAAAACACAAATTAAAAAAAAAATTAAAAAAAAGAAAAAAAAGAAAAGAAAAGAAATGCTTCGGGCCATATATGGTTAAAGAGTAAATTCAGGGGTTGCAACATGGCTTCTTCAATGTTAGATAATAAGAAAAACTCCATAAAAGCTCACATATCATGACACGAAGTTCTTTATTGGCCCCATATGGTAGCCCCAGGGGAGGGGGGGGGGGGGGCTCATAAGGCGTTGTGACGTCATGTGAATCGTTTTGCCCATAAGGTTAACATTGCATTTTCCGGAACGAGTGACGTCACAGCTGCTTGTGATTCCCCCCTGTGGTAGCCCCTTCAACGTGATTATCCTTGAGATATGCAACTCGCTATAACATTTTCTGTAGGGTGTATGCGGATGACGTCATGTTTAATGCACTTGGAGCTTGCAGGCCATACTGGAGTAGTGAATAATATTGCTCAGCATGCATCAAAGTTCATCTAAGCCAATTTTCTTTGGGAAATCTTTTTTTCTTTTTTTTTCTCACATACTTTGAGACATTAATCTAACATATTTACAACATCAATGCTCTCAAAAATATTGCGTTGTGTTTTTAAGCTAGCAAAATGATTTATTATCCTATATGCCACCCACGCTATTGCTAGTGTGTGGCGTCGACTTTAACATGAATGCATAGACCCTATAGTAAAGCCGTAGCTATGACGTACAAGGTACGGGAAGAGTTGCATATATCTCACAAAATGATCACAAGTTTGCGGGACTACTGAAGGGCTTTGGGTTTTCACTTAAGAGTGATTAGACAGTTCTGCTCACTATATCTAACATTGAAGAAGCTATGCAGTAACCACTGAACTTCCTCTTTAAGGGTTCAATTTCCTGCCTGTTAAAATTTTTGCTGACAAACACCTAATAATAAAATAATAATAATAACGCTGTGTCAGAAATATTTTAAAATGTAAAAGTAATTACATAAGATTTATATTACATTTCTTGTACAATAGCAAGAAAATTAACAAACTCGGAGCCCAAAACTAGCAAAATGCTAGGGAGCAACTTTGTGTTCCTGTCTACATTTAACATGCTTTCTTATGGGGCAATGATGCAGCTATAACTGCAGTTAAAATTATTTCTCAGAACTGAAACTTTTATTGTAGAGCTTACTAACGTAAGCCTCTAAGCTTTTGTTTTCCTGGATTCCAAAACAATTGGAAGAAAAAGTAATTTGTAAATATATTGCTTGAAATACAGAAAAACAAAAGCTTTGAGGCACATTATAAGGTACAGAAAAAATGTCAGCTCTGAGAAATAATTTTAACTCAAGTTATAGCAGCTTCATTGGCCCATAAGAAAGCATGTTAAATTGAGACGAGTCACAAAGGCGTGTGCTAGCATTGTTAGTATTGTTGAACTGTGAGTTTGTTTATTTTATCACCGAACACAGTTTTGCACCATCTACTATCTGCTTAATTACAGAGATATGGAAAACAAACTAACAAATTTTAGAGTAATTCCTCCTAAAGGTGTAGATCACCTTGAACAAAAAAAGTTGCATAGTATCCTAACAAACCTGAAAATCAACTATGATTTGGCCAAAGTCATTGATTTCTATTTTATTTTCCATTCACAAAATGCCGCTGCCGGTCACTGACGTCACAGCTCGCCTGGTCCACGCGCTAGCAAACTGGGCGAGCTGTGACGTCAATGACCGGCAGCGGCATTTTGTGAATGGGAAATAAATTAGAAATCAATGACTCCGGCCAAATCAACGTTGATTTTCAGGTTTGTTGGGATATTATGCAACTTTTTTTTTCAAGGTGTTCTACGCCTTTAACACAGTGTGAACAAGCATGCAAACCAATATGTTTTACAGTCCAGGAAGACAGAGTATAGACCAACCTGGCCTATACATTAAGATGCATGCACATTTAAAACTAAAACTACCAATTATACCTTTAGTCCCATGAAATCTATATTATTCCTTCGCTCCACTTCCTTTTAATTCTTATTCATCTCTCTCTCTCTCTCTCTCTCTCTCTCTCTCTCTCTCTCTCTCTCTCTCTTCTTTCACCTCTTCCACATTTTCCTTCCCCCCCCCCCTCCTCTCTTAAATTTTCCATATATACACAAAAAAAATAATACAGTCTAGGATAGAACTATTAGCATAGGGTCTTACTACAGTAGAAGTTCACTGGAGAGGTCAAAGTCTCGCAAGGCACAGTTTTTTGTTATAAAAAAAAAGTCATTTTATAACAGAACTTTGGTCAGAAATTAGTAAGACATTATCAATCAAAGAAAGAGATTTACTTTGGAGCAAATATCAGAGTATTGTACACCGTACAAGACTACGTGCTTTCTATGAGTGATGTGCTCATGTAAAGTCTCTTCTTTGTTAATGCGTTGTCATTAATATGTAACAAAAGGCAAAAGCTCTGTTATAAACATTGTTATATGAAAACACAGCCACCAAAGACCTTCTCCATACAGCCTTCTGCTGTGGTAAAGCCCTAACTGTATTTTTTTTTCTTTACTGTATTGATAAAACCTTTTTTTTTTTTTTTTTTTTTTTACCTCAATCATTAAAATTAATGCAGATATAATTAAGTCATTAAATAAAGAAAAAATAAAAAAAATTGACAAAACTTGGTTTTCAACACATTAAAGAAAAAAAAAATCCAGTCAGAGGTCTTTATTACCACAGCAGAAGGTTGTAAGGAGAAGGTCTTAAGTGGCAGTGTTTTCATATAAAAATGTTTATAACAGAGCTTTTGCCTTTTGTTACATATTATATAATGACAACGCATCAACAAAGAAGAGACTTTACATGAGCACATCACTCATAGAGAGCATGTAGTCTTGTACGGTGTACGGTACTATGATTTGCTAGAGTAAATATCTTTCTTTGATTGATATAATGTCATAATACTAATCTATGACCAAAGCTCTGTTATAAAATAAAAATTTTTATGACAAAAAACTGTGCCTTGTGAGCCTTTGACCTATCAAGTGAACTTCTACTATCGTAAGACCCTGCTAATATAGTTCTATCCTATTTTGTATTATTATAGCAAATTTAAGAGATGAAGGGGGGAAGGAAAATGTGGAAGAGGTGAAACGAGAGAGAGAGAGAGAGAGAGAGATAGATGAAAAGAATTAAAAGGAAGTGGAGCAAAGGAATAATATAGATTGCATGGGAGTAGGGATATTATTGGCATAGTGTTGGTTTTAATGTGCATGTATCTTAATGTATAGGCAAGGTTGGTCTACACTGCCTTCCTGGACTGTAAAACATATTGGTTTGCATGCTTATTCACACTGTGTGTTAATAATTATTAGTTGGTTTATAGAAAGATATGAATTATAGAAGTTTCCTGAAACATATCACCTTCTGGCTTACATTAAATAATTATTTACGATAGTGTGGATTAGCAATCCAATGTTTTATTAGTCCAGGAAGGCAGTGTATGTATACCAACCTAGCTGGCTTTAATATTTATATACGCTGACACACACCCGCTCAAACCAATCCTCTACCAATCACTACTACCAAATTACCATTGTTTCTGTACTCCACTCTATTTTAATGTCTTCCCCCTTTTATTATTTTTTCTCTTTTCTCTTTACATTATATCACCCTTCCAAATTAGAGCAAATTTTAGACCTAAAATATTGCCACAGTTTATCTTTTAATATCTCTGTAAGCAACAATAAAAGCTGATATTACAAAAGTAAGTCATGGATAAAATAAACATCTCAACAATACTAACAAAGTGCTAGCAGACGACTTTGTGTTCCTGTCTACATTTAACATGTTTCTTATGGGGCAATGAAGCTGCTATAACTGCAGTTAAAATTATTTCTCAGAGCTGAAATTTTTACTGTAGCTTACTGAGCCTCAAAGTTTTTTTTTTTTTTTTTTTTTTTAATGGATTTAAAAGCAATTGGTCTACAAATTATTTTTTCTTGCAACATGGCTTGAAATCCAGGAAAACAAAAGTTTATTTGAGGCTTAGCCTACATCAGTATAATTTCAGCTCTGAGAAATACAGATAACTCAAGTTATAGCTGTGTTATTTCCCCATAAAAATCAATATTAGAACACAAAGTTGCTGCTAGCATTTTGCTAGTATTTTTGGGCTCTGAGTTTGTTAATTACTCTTTTTTTTTTTTTTTCGTACTATGTTCCATAAATAAACAGTAGCAAATTTTAGAGCCTACAAAGAAAGCGGGGAAAGCAAAAAATGCACAAGAAAATAATAGTGACAATAAAAATAAAAACGTAATTAACCAACCAAGCTATTTCTACAATAATTATATGACAAATTTTTAGTACGTATTGCAATGTCCTGCGTCAAACCCACACAGCACGGTTTATCCAATAGATATTCATTGGATATCCCAATATCCAAAATATATCCCGTCCATTTTATATGAACCTTGAATGTCTATGGGATATTTAGCTTGGATATAAAAAAAAACAATCCAAAATTAATTATCTACTTATTTTCAACCCGTTTTTCTCATGAGCTGACAATTATATTATGTTTTATTTATAATTTTAATCAATAAATATATTTTGGGGCAATTTTTTTATATCCACTGGTATATCCATAGAATATGCAAGAGTGGATATATAAAATTTCACTCACAAAATTAGTTTTATTGAGAGATTTTATGATATGTTATGAATTTATTTACCTAAAAGTTATATTTCATGCTATTTGATTTTTTTTAGTCACTTTAATATTTTAAATTCTTTATATCCATTAGATATCCCAAAAATATCCAAATATCCATAGGTATATCCACCAGGGGGCAGCGTTTATTTGTGAATTTTAAATGATGCTAATTTTTTTATATCGTGCTAAATAATTAATTTTAAAATAGTATAAAGTATGGGTTTTGTGCATTAAATTATAAGCAAACAATTCAAATCATAAAACAACTACAATTTTAATAATTAATTAACTTAATTTAATTTTGAAAATCCATCTCTAACTTTTTAAGTCAGACTGAAAAGTTGTGGTAATAATATCCTCCGAATATCCATGTTATATCCTTCAATTTCGTGTCTCAGTGGAAGACACACAACTTTAAGTCATGAATATTTTCTGACTTGGGCAAAAACCAAAAGCCCTTCCCCCGACCTGGGGGGGGGGGGGGGAGGGTTAGGGGTTTGCCCATGTTAAATGAAATCACACAACTTTGACAAGTCATTAATATATTCGGACTTGGGCACGCACACCGCACACCAATAGCACTTCCCCGGACCTGGGGGGGGGGGGGGAGTTGGGGGTTATTATTTGCCCAGGTAAAATTCGGAAAATACTGAAAACAAAGTTAAAAAATACATTGCCTATATACCCCCCACCCCCCGAAACCCCCAAATTTTTTCTATCATATCGCATTTAATTTAACATTAAATGTACTTTTTTTAATATATCCCATAGATCTACATGGTATATTCCAGCGGGCGGGACATTTGGATTTTCTGTGGACTTTCAGCGGAGATAAATGGGATATATTTTGGGATATACGTAGGATATCTAAAGGTCATTCAGTGCTGTGTGGGAAGTGCCAGTACATGTACTTATTTGCTAGTTTTATGTACTGGCAATTTGAAGCAGACCATTACGATACATACTGTAGATTTCACTCATATTTGTATACTGAAAATAGCTTAAGCAGGTATACTCTTTTTCACTCCGTGAGTATATCCGCAGTTATATATATCTCGCCCACGTCAAATGAGCTTGCAATTATGAATAAACATCTCTACAATACAGCTCTGCTTTTCATTTAAGCTATATAGTTTAAATTTTTAGCAAAATATTACTTAAAAAGAAAAGCATTCACACTTTCAATTATGTACATTGCAACTTCCGCAGTAAAAGTTGTTTTACAATGTTTATGTACACGTATATGTATATCAATGTTGTTGATGTGAGCAATATGTGAAACTAGTTTTTTTTTTTTTTTTTTTTTTTTTTTTTTTTTGTCAAGCTAATAAGCAAAATGTGTAGTTTTCAAAAGTTATGGACATAGAGCTCGACTTATACATAGCTACGGGTGACCAAAAAAAAAAAAAGTTACATTTTTACACATATTGCATCAACAACATCGATATTAATTGTTTTTGTTAGAAATATTTTACGACGGATTAAGTCACATAAATGAAAATTATAATTGTTTTTATACCTTTTTTACTATTGTCGCTTCTCAAAGCGTATCTTTTCGCGAAGACTCGCATGGTCGTCCAAAAAAGTCACAGAACTTGGAGGCGTTTTATGGTTCGAACCTTGCTATCGAGTGTTGCCCAAGACGGTGCAGTTTTCATGACTGCTGGTGATAATGAAATAGTTTATTTTTACATAACTAACATACTTTTTATATCATAAAATAATGTTTTTACCTACCAAATCATTAATTCGTGGTAAATCTTTTTCATGCAAAAGAACGTAAGCAACTTCGAGAAATTTCAAATCAAAAATTACCACAAAAAGCTAAATATTTATACCGTAATTTTTAGTTCACCATTATTTAGGACGTGAACCAGCTCCAGTGAAAGGAACGGGGTGCATGAAAACTATGTGCTCAAAGTTGACTCTAAAAGAGGGTCTGGATTCCACCAGAAATTTTAGTATCTTATTGGCGACTTTTCAAATATAGTAATAAAATGTTAATTTCATACATGGTTTAAAAAATCAGTGGCAGAGCCTATACCCTCATTTGGAGTTGACCTTGAGCACAGTTATTACACCATTCCTTTCACTGGGATTTGTGTACTTTCTAAATACTTTTTGAGTTATACATACTGCAGTTATGTACAAAGTTTTAATAAATCTGAAGTGAGAAATTCAAAAATTTAAACCCTCAATTAAACATGGTAAGCCCTATATACCCGGCCAAAATGTACATAAAACTAATGATCACCATTGTCAATGACAAGTGCTGCTACGTGAAGTTGCCTATTGATAAAGTTGCAACAATAGCAGACGTTGCAAAAGTAGGTTCAGTAATAATTTTTGTAAACCCTGTTCCCTTGCTCCAAAAAAATGCGCAATTCCATTTAAAAAGCATTAAGTGATCGTCATTTTTACAAGGTTTGGAGCACAAAGAACAAGGTTTACGAACACCATTAGAGAGAAAATAAACAAACCTACAGTTCAACAATACTAACAAAGTGCTAGCAGACAACTTTCTGTTCCTGTCTACATTTAATATGCTTTCTTATGGGGCAATGAAGCAGCTATAACTTGAGATGGAAGATGGAATTATTTCATTGTAGCTTGCAGAGTCTCAAATACCAGTATCTGTCTATATCCAACAGCTTTAAGGGTTGTTTAGGCCTATAGATGGTTTGTATTTTAAAATTTAAACATTTAAACAGAAAACTTCAAAACTTTATGATGTCATTTAAAAGTTAATAGCAACAGCTATACCTATCATAAAAATTTCAGAACCCATGATCATCAGTTAAGAGAGAAAATAATTATTGAAATTAACGCAAGCTCTTAAATTATGGTACTAAAACTTCAAAAAATCCTATTTTAAAATCTAGCATGGCGGGTATGTTTTAGTAAAATCCTGCACTTACTGATTTCATGCTTTTCAAGCGTGTGAAAAGATCCATTAGTTTTAATATAAGACGTTGCAAAAGTATGTTCAGGACATATTTCAGGACATATACATATTAACAAAACCTTTTGTTTGTTTATTTTATTTATCAGCTGGGAATGCGTTAGTCATTTGATTTAGCGCGCGTAAATAAAAAAGTTCAAAAGTTTTTGTTCTAAGCTCGTGCGCATCGTTCAAAGCTCGTGTGATAGCAAGTATCGAGCACATTATCATGTTTTATGAAACAAAAGTTGATATTTCGCTGCAGTTTTATTGTTTTAATACGTAGAGAACATTGCAGACAAATGCATAAGTATGTAAATTATTTAGCTGAAAAATATCGCGAAATTATAAATGAAAACCCTTTTTTTTTTAGAGTTGATAATTTTTATAATTATTATTTTTTATTATTTATTTAACTCATAGAACACATTACATAATTTCATGAGGTCCATTCAATTTTTCGCTTCAGAGAGCCTATTGGTCGTGTTGATGCTGTCCTATATTACAAATTATATAAGAAAGATAAAAAATTATGAGGTGCCGATTGTCTTAATTGTCACAATGGTTAGATAAATTAATTATTTTTCTTAGACTAATAGAATAAATGCTTTTTTTTACAGTGAGATTATAACTTTATATTCGTATTTATATGGAAAATTAGAGATAATAATTAAAGGCGTAGAACACCTTGAACAAAATATATGTTTAATATCCTAACATACCTGAATATCAACGTATTTGGCCAGAGTCATTGATTTCTAATTTATTTTCCATTCACAAAATCACAGCTGCGGGTTTGTGACGTCACAGCTCACTACCCTGTCAAAAAGTTTAGCTTTGTTATGCTTTAAATGCTTTAAAAACTTAAAAACTTTTAAAGCATTTTAAAGACATAAAAGCTAAAGTTAAAACCAGTCATGGAGTCGATACCGAAATTTTCGATACCGATACGATACCGATATTTTTAAATTTACCCGATACCGATACCGATACGATACTGCTCAAAAAAATTTGCTCCGATACGATACCGATACGATACCGATATTTTCCGATACTTTTTCGATATTTTTGCTATATCTCATACAATAAATATTGCACTATAAATTTCATTTTTTTTTCACCTTTGAGACATAAATTGGTATCATAAAATCCATGTATATTTTTGCCACATTTATTATTTATTTTATTTATTTATTTATTCATTTATTTACTTATTTACTCATTTATTTATTTATTTTATTCTAATGTTCGTTTGTTAAACTAAAATGACTAAAAAAATTATAGTAGATTTAAAAATATATATATTTCATTCGTTTAATGAAATTATACGATTAGAATATCCTCTACTGTTTCCAAGCACTTTTGTTAATTATTTACAAATTAGCAATTTCTTTATTTCGTATAGAAGTAATTTTCAAATATTTAATAAATTTAATTTTTTTTAATGGTATTTTTTTAATTTGCTAAAGTAAACAAAGTATCATTAGCTTTCGTATTTATTTTATTGGCTCAAATCATCCCCGCTAAACGAAAGGGGTTAAAGTCCAAAATTCCCCTATGGTCGTAAAAATCCTTTGATTTTGTAAACTTTTTAAAAATTTAACCTTGTAAAAAATTTGTATAAAGACATTAACGGAAGTATGCTACATCTTTTGTAATTTGTAATGCATTGAATTTATATACAATTGCAGTGATTTAAAATGTCAATCATTGACTATATTTTATTGTGATTTCTACCGGCGCTTTAGTCACTAGGAGAGATCATAGATAGTACTGTACGACCACACGACGGATTTCTCAGAAACTTGGCGACAGTCGATCGCTCTTTTTTTTCTTTTTTTTTTTTTTTTTCATAAAAAGAAGAAAAAAGTTTAAACACCGTTTTCTTTATTTTTATTGAATGTAAAATAAAAAAAAAAAATACTTTTTACCTGGTGGCTTTATAAAAAGTATAAAATAAAAATACTGTGCACGCCGCGGCGCCCTGCCCTGTTGTTATAGCACAATGAAAAATAAAGGAGTGAATTGCATTGTCCAAGTACGAAAGATAGATAAACAGTAATCACTAATGGAATGTTCTCGTTGCTTCATAAGTTTTTTTTTTTTTTTTTTTTTTTTTTTTTGTATTTTTACTTTTATTTTATGAGAGAGCAAAAGTCTCAAAGTATCGAAAAAAAGTATCGAAATTCGACGATATTTTGCTGATATCGGTGACCGATACCGATATTCGATACTGAGTTTAAAAAAGGCCCCGATACGATACCGATACGATAAAAGTATCGGTATAGTATCGGATATCGTATCGCAGTCGATACCGATACTCCATGACTGGTTAAAACTTTAAAAGCCACTAAAACCTTTAAAGCCAAAGAAAGACGCGTTTCGAAAACCGTTTGAGAATTTGCCGCCAAAAAAGTGAGCATCAACGATAATAATGGCCGCCCGTTGAAAAATGACGCCAAGGAGCATTTCTGAGGAAGATATCAGTTTTTGATGTGGAATCAAACTTATTACTGGTAAGTAATGTTAATATTACTAATGTTGAATATTTCCTTAATATATTGTGCTATTTAAAATTGGTTTCTGTGTGTTTTATTGTGCTGTAAAACGTGTTGTTTTTTGGCCTGCAATCTTTTTTTTTTTTTGCAGTGCCGTGTTTGCAGCAAATAATGTTTACCAAATTTATGTTATATATTTTCTGGTTTTCATATTAAATTTGATTTGTGATGTAGACAGCATATGTTCCATGTCATTATTGTATCAATAATGTATGATACATTTACAATATTGACATGGATCATGCTATCTACATCACATAAAGCAAAGTAAAAGCAAGGCTTTGTGCAAATGTATAATATATTCTGTACAAAAAGGCAATAGGGGATGGGGAGAATTGAACAATTAAATCACAAAATCAAACTACTTAGCTAGAAAGAATCATGAATTTAAGATACACACAAGTGATGGGAACAAGTATATACGGATGTGTGAAAGTATTCGTTCCTTAGTAAAACTGCCCATGATTGGAATGCTGGGCTTGATGGGATATGTTGTTAAAATAATAAGCAGAAAGTTATTTAGAAATAAATTAGGAGAATTATTAATATAAATTTTATTATATTTGGTTTAAAGGGTAAGCGAGCCACCGTACTTAACAGTACATTTGCCGCTATATATAGCTATATATATTGCTATGATTTACAGTTCCGAGCAGTTACGTTCCATGTCTATCGATTTAATATTGATATGGAACATGCTGTCTACATCACAGCAAAGTAAAAGCAAGCTTGCTATATTGCACAATCATCATTATATCATATAGGCATAGAACGTATGTAACTGCTCGGAACTGTAAATCATAGCAATAGCAAGCTTGCTTTTACTTTGCTTGGTGATGTAGGCAGCATGTTCCAAGTCAATGTTGTGTTATATAGAAATTGAAAGGAGCTATTTAAATTGTAAAGAGTGTGATATCCTCTTAAAGGCGTAGAACACCTTGAACAAAAAAAGTTTCGTAATATCCTAACAAACCTGAAAATCAACGTTGATTTGGCCGGAGTCATTGATTTCTAATTTATTTTCCATTCACAAAATGCCGCTGCCGGTCACTGACGTCACAGCTCGCCTGGTCCACGCGCATGTAAACCGGGCGAGCTGTGACATCAGTGACCGGCAGCGGCATTTTGTGAATGGAAAATAAATTAGAAATCAAAATGCTCTGCGAAATCAACGTTGATTTTCAGGTTTGTAAGGATATTACACAACTTCTTTGTTCAAGGTGTTCTACGCCTTTAAGAAAAATCCAATTCTATTAAACAGTATTAATTACAGGTACTGTATCGTGGGTATGCTGAGTACACTCCATCACTAACCCCGCCGGTTGGTTTGCTGCAGCGGACTAAGCACATCTGTTGAGGGTCTCATCTTCAAAGAAACCAGAGGAGTACTCAAGTTATTGTTCCCTGAGAACAACCTTACAATGCCATGCACAGGACCTTCCTTGCTGACTCAAAAGTTTTGTAAGTATAAATTATTTTTTCCTTTACTTTCCCAGTCAAACTGTTGTGTCTGTGCAGCTGTATGGCAGGGCCATAGTTTCTCTTGGAAGAACTTACATATATCACTGTTTACAGAGATCATCAAAGAAAGTTGCCGTGCCTGCTGAACGTTGTCTCTCTCTCTCTCTCTCTCTCTCTCTCTCTCTCTCTCTCTCTCTCTCTCTCTCTCTCTGCAAGAATTCTCATTATATTTAGCTGCTGTGATTGTTCAGCTGGAAATGTGGCAGTTCATCAAAAACACTAACATTTTTTTCTCGTTTTCTGTCCTTTCCTTTTCTGTCCTTTCCTTTTTTTTTTTTTTTTTTTCTTTTCTTTTCTTTCTTTCTTTTTTTTATTCTTCTTTTTTTTCCCTTTTCAATTTCTTTATTTCTTTTCTCCCTTCGTTTCTTCCTTCCTTCATCCCTCCCTCCCTCCCTCCTTCCCTTTCTTTTACTTTTTTCTATTTTTCCTTTCTTTTCCCATTCCTTTCCTGTTCATATTTATTTTTGATTGATTTATTCTTTCTTTCTTTTCCTTTTTTTCTTCTTTTTTTTTTTTTCTTCTTTTTTGTTCTCTTTTTTTGTTCTTTTTTTTCCCTTTCCTGTTTATTATTATTTTTTTCCAGTGGCTGAATGAAATTGATGTAGCTGTGCTACAGTATCTATTAACAGAACTCACTTTTAATGTCTACAGAGATCCACAAAGAAAGCTGCCGTGCCTGCTGATCTTGCCCAATTTGAGATGAGACTAATAATTTGTAGCATCATCTCTCTCTATCTCTATTGCAGGAAGGGTCACAACATGTAGCTGCAGTACTAGTTCAACTGCGATGATCTCCAGCACTGACATTTTTTCTCCTTTCCTTTCCTTTCCTTTCCTTTCCTTTCCTTTCCTTTCCTTTCCTTTCCTTTCCTTTCCTTTCCTTTCCTTTCCTTTCCTTTCCTTTCCTTTCCTTTCCTTTCCTTTCCTTTCCTTCCTTTCCTTTCCTTTCCTTTCCTTTCCTTTCCTTTCCTTTCCTTTCCTTTCCTTTCCTTTCCTTTTCCTTTCCTTTCCTTTCCTTTCCTTTCCTTTCCTTTCCTTTCCTTTCCTTTCCTTTTCCTTTCCTTTCCTTTCCTTTCCTTTCCTTTCCTTTCCTTTCCTTTCCTTTCCTTTCCTTTCCTTTCCTTTCCTTTCCTTTCCTTTCCTTTCCTTTCCTTTCCTTTCCTTTCCTTTCT
>OX439131.1:50393604-50407882 GCA_949318235.1 Ecdyonurus torrentis | reverse complement strand
TCCATTAACATTGTAAAAGGTTGTTACTTACGTACCTGTGTTTTACTGGACATTGGCTGGTGGTTTAGTTAGCAAAAAACATATCCCTGTTCCTCTAACTGAACCACTAGCCAACGTCCAGTCACCTATATTATACTCGGAAATAGATATGGCTTGCCAGGCTTGCTATCTTTTATAATTGTTAATAAAGTAAGCATCTAATATAAATATAGCTGTAGAGGGGAAATATTCTTGTATTAAATATCACTAAAAATAATAATTATCCATTCCAGCCTACTTCCTGCTTTTTTTTAATACAAAAAAGAGAGCCACAATATTCCACAAGGTTTAAAGCCCATTTTCCTCCCCCCCCCCCCTCCCACTAATAAATGTCTTCTCCTAGGCAAGGATGGAGGTAACCCCAAGACATGAAACTACTGATGGTTAGATGCCTTATTATTTAAATTTTAGTTTTTAATACCGTCTGTACGTACCTGTAAATACCTCAATTGAAGAAAAAGAATGGAAAAGAAAAGAAAGGAAAGGAAAGGAAAGGAAAGGAAAGGAAAGGAAAGGAAAGGAAAGGAAAGGAAAGGAAAGGAAAGGAAAGAAAGGAAAGGATCTAATCGGTTCCCTATTTTTTTGCTTTTTGCTTAGTCATAGTACTCATAATCATCATAAAACCCTGCGTGCAAACTAAGGCAACCCTCTCACCACTCTTGGATCCGCAAGAAGCCTACATCAGTATAAGAAAGAATTTTTAACCTTAAATTTATCTACTTTATAGACACACGTATACGTATTCAAGCTAATAAAATTATTTTAAAGGAAAGTTCAATTAAAGTTGTAAAGGGGTTACAACTGGGCTTCTTTAAAATGTTTGGTATTAAGAAGAATTCCTCAAAAACTCACCTATGATTAGGCATAAAAACCCTTACAAACTGAAGTCCACCTTTAAATAATTAAAAAAAAATGCTGTCATTATTATATCTTTGTAGGTTCAGATTAACCCAGTACTGAAATTAATTGCATTGAAAACGGAAAACTTTTGCTCGAAGAGTGGAACCTTAAATCCTTCCAGGGGTCAATTTAATAATTTTTGATGGATATTATTTTCTTTTTGATTCAAGTTAACCCAAAACCGATGTTAATTGCACTAAAATCGGAAAACCTTTGGTCGCAAGGGTGCCACCCTTTAAATCCTCCTGGGGTCATTTTCATCATTTTTGATGGTCTTTATTGTTCTTGGTTGGGTCAAGTTAACTTAATACTGACAGTAATTGCATTGAAATCGAAGAATATTTTTTCGCAGGGGTGGCACCCTTAAATCCTTTTGGGGTCATTTTGATTATTTTCAATAGTTATATCATTGTCTTTGTCAAGGCAAGTTACCCCAGTAACGTCGTTGGTTCGTCAAAATCGGAGAACCCTCTATACCTTTGGTTGAACAACCCTTAAACACCCTTAAGGGTTGAAAAGTAAAATATTTAAATCCTTGTTCAGTTTCCTTATTTTGTGCACCACCATAGCATGTGCTGATTTAATGTGCATATATCCTGCCCAGGGTTAGTTTTTTATTTAAAGTTCTCCCTTGCACCTTCAAAAACTCAAACAGTGGCAAATGCGACCCTGTTCAAACCCCTTAACTAGGATCAAAGTGGCCAATTCAGGGGTTATTTACGTCAGAAATTAACAATGCAAGGGTTTTACTCTAGACACTGCAAGTTCCATTACCCTGGCCTAATTTTAATTAGGTCAAATGAAATGGTCCTTCGGGTCATCCTTCATATGCGTTGCATTGCTAATTTGCTGTTCAGACTTCTTGCCACTATTTGAGATTTTAGCTGAAGAGGGAGACGCGGTAGTGTCGTAGTGAAAGATGCCCATGAGAAGAAGTTCTCGTAAACTCACATGTGATTAGACCCCGTAGCCCCGCAAACTGGCGATCATCCTACGAGATATGCAACTTTTTCCGTATCTACGGCTTACTATAGAAAAGTTCTAGTTGGTCGCATATCTCGCAGGATGAAAGCAAGTTTTGCATGGGGCTACTATGGGGCTTTGGGGCAATCTTATGTGAGTTAATGAACACTTCTTCTCGTTATCTAAGATTGAAGAGGCCATGTTGCAACCCCTTTATTCTATTTTTTTTCTTTCTTTTTTCTTTTTTTCACCGCTCACGTTCACTCTGAATCGGTCTAGTATAGGGGTCCCAAGATAACACGCGTAAAACCAGTCACTAGACTGCCGATACTATTTTATTATTACGTTTTACCTACTTCAGAGAGGATTATGTTTCCATACAACTTAATAAGTGAAAAAAAAAAATAAAAAATCGATTAAGTATATCCCGATTTATTACGTAAGTACGGCGGTACGTACAGGTGTGAAACCCGTGGTCACGTGACTTCAAGCAGTTTTTTCAGCTTTTTCCTAATTGAGCTAGAGAGATAAAACCAACGCCATTCTTATTTTTTCTGAAAAAAATTAAGGCTCGATTTTGATTTGCGTATCTAGCTCAAAACTACCAAATTTGCCCAAATACATGTTAATTTTTCAAAAAAATATAGTGACCAAAATTTCAAGAGATGTGTTTGATTTTTTACATTTTTCTCCACCAAAAAATTATTTTTTTCCTCACCATATTGTATGAATTCGAGTTCCTCATTAAATTTACTATATTTTCAACCCTAAAATTATTTTTTACGGCATTTTTTCATAAGAAAAACTTACGATTAAAAAGTGCAATTTCCCCATATTTAAGAATCAATTCTCATTCTTAAACCAGTTTAGGCTTAAAACGGTTTTGCTAAACTAGTTTAAGAAAAGTAAACAACTTAAACCAGTTTAGCGCTAAACTAGTTTAGTGAGGTCCTTAAACTGGTTTGGTTTAAGGAATTTTAAAACAGTTTTGTTGCTAAACTAGTTTAAGAGCCTTTATGAATCGCACCCTATATCAATGAAATATAATTTTTTTATTAACATATTATGTACTTTAATTATATATTTAAATTTTTAATATCCTTCAATGTAATTTACTGTAGAAAAATATAAATTATTTTAGTTTATATTTACTATAAAAAATTGCTTAAGAAATGACTTTTTATATATATTGAATTTTAAAAATGTTCTGGGGTGCCAAGCCCCCCCCCCCCCCCCAGACTCCCGTTTCTGGGGGGCTAAGCTCCTTCGGTCTGCGGGCTATCTCGGGCATTAGCTCCACAGACCAGATGCTCTTAAGCCGACCCTGTGTGTGTGTGTGGCGGGAATATATATTATATTAGCATCAAAAAAACGATTTGACCCGAACTAGGTATTTTTGCTCATTTCGGCTTTTATTTCGTCGCTTTTGACCAAAACCCGGAATGCCAGTTTATTTCGGATTTTGGTCACGACATTTTGATCCATACTAATTTTGAGCATTTTCGCAAAAAGCAAAACCCGGTGTAAACATTTAAATCTAGTTTTGATCTTTGAATTTTGACCAGAACTAGTTGTGGTCAAAATTTGAAAAATCAAAAGCTGAAATTAGCCAAAATACTTAAGTTTTGTTCAATTTCGGGTTTAATGATAACAAAAGTTATAAATTTGTAAATGTAAAAAATTTAGAACTGTACAAAATTGTTATATTTTATAAGAGTATTATAGATTTGTGACTTTTTGTGTTTAGAGTTATGTGTAGAGTTCTGGCTAGAGGTTTGATTTTCTATAGTAAAATATAGGGTTGACGTCATATTTATTGCGCTTGGAGGCCATACTGAGTAGTGAATAACATTGCTCAGCATAGGACAAACTTTGTTTAAGCCAATTTTGTTTTAGGAAATTCGGTTAACTTTTTGTTCATGTTATTTTTCTCACATACTTGAGATACTAATTCAACATATTTACAACATCAATGCTCTCACAAATATTGTATAGTGGTTTTAAACTTGCAAAATTAGTTATTTTCCTATTTCACCCATGTTATTGAGTGCTCCAACATGGCGTCGACTTTAACATGAATGCATAGACACTATAGAAAGATTTGCTACTTTCTGTTTTTTGTGTTTTGACTAATGGATGGAGTTCTTTGTTATAGATTTTATTTTCTATAGTAAAATATAGACTATGTGATTTGTGATGAAACTGTGTCTGTATACATTACATTGCATTGCATACACTGGTACAGAGGTGAACGACCTTGCTAGAGCACTGCACCTCACTCACTACATACACCAAGATAGTAAACTACATAAAAGTTAAAGCCATAGACCACATAAAACAACATGTGCTTTTTAATAAATAAACACAAAATGGAATCTTCAAAACTGATGACAATTTTTACCAGAATGTTAATGTAGCCCCACGAGAGAGCGTGAAAAAACTGTTAAGTATGCAATTTACGTGAAAATTCATGTTTATGACGTCAGAAACATGTAAAAATTAGTATGAAAATGTTGTGCGGGTTGCATAAATTGAATTTTCTGATCACTACTACGGGGCTACAGTTGGGTTTTGAGACAAACTAAAGTTATTTATGTAAATCCCATCAAGTGTTTTGTGATATAAATGCTTATGTTTTTCTCTGGTCTATTCCTTTAATATAAAAGTTGCTCCGAGCTGAGTGAGATAATAATTATAATTACAATACAAAAGCACTGATGCAACTAACAGGATATAAACTTTTAATTAAACTACGTGGTAAACTTTACCCTGCAATACTGCACAAATCATGACGTCATATATCTGACACAAAACATGTAAACTTAAAGACATAGACCAGACAAAATCATAAGTATTTACATCACAAAACACTTGATGTTACTTACATAAATAACTTTAGTTTGTCTCAAAACCCAACTGTAGCTCCGTAGCAGTGATCAGAATATTTAGATTTATGCAACCCGTACAACATTTTCATACTAATTTTTGCATGTTTCTGACGTCATAAACATGAATAGTCACACAAATTGCATACTTTACAGTATTTTCACGTCGACTTCATTATGAATGCATTTACCCTATATGATATATTACAATAATGTGAGAAAATGAAAGGAAAAAAATATTTAACTTCAATATTAAATGTCGCAAATAAAATGACAAAAAAACGACGTTTGTCCTATGCTGAGCAATGTTATTCATTACTCAAGATGAGCATCGAAAAGCACTCAGAATGACGTCATGCGCACACACCCTATTGCTCAAGTGTGGCGCCAAAGCACATACATACATGCGACCTCATACACATAACGTAATATAACAATAATAATAATTGATTAATCTCTTGATAAAAAAAAATAATAAAAGAAAAAGGTAAATTACAATAATTTGATCATGTCACACTTAAATCTTATATTTACAGCTAAATATATTGTAATTTTTTTGGTTAAATAAAATAAATCTTACTTGTATATTATGAATTATTAAAGATGTAAAAACAATGCTAAAACTTATATATATTTATGTTACAAATTGTATATTACTATTGTGGTCAAGGTCTTGTAAAATAGGGCTGTCATGCCCTCACAACGCCTTAATAAAGTTATTATTATTATTATTGTAATAACACAGCAGCTTGATCAGTGTCGTCACATACCACGTCTATATATGAGATATTCAAAGTGATACTTAATATTTTACCTAACATTGGCAGTACCACCCCCCCCCCCCCCCCCCCCCCACCTCACTTGACAAAGTGTAAGGAAGTGAGCTTTTGTTTTCCCAGAGGAAAATGTGAAGGCAGGTAGTCTGCTTAACTGGGATTAAATGTTGGAAAAACTTTTACCTTTCTCTCTCTCTCTGTCTCTGTCTCTCTCTCTCTCTCTCTCCCTCCCTCCCTCCCTCTCTCTCTCTCTCTCTCTCTCTCTCTCTCTCTCTCTCTCTCTCTCTCTCTCTCTCTCTCTCTCTCTCTCTCTCTCTATCTCTCTCTCTCTCTCCCACGATAACCGAGCACACCACACGTGGTGAACTTTGACCTTCACTGACGGAGAATATATATTTTTTTGCACAAATATTTTTACATGGTTAAAAATTTATTGCATTAAAGGCATAGACAACATGAAAACATAAGCATTTATATCACAAAACACTTGATGGGACTTACATAAATAACTTTAGTTTGTCTCAAAACCCAACTGTAGTCCCGTAGCAGTGATCAGAAAATTTCGATTTATGCAACCCACACAACATTTTCATACTAATTTTTTCATGTTTCTGACGTCATAAACATGAATAGTCACGCAAATTGCATACTTTACAGTATTTTCACGCTCTCTCGTGGGGCTACATTAACATTCTGGTAAAAAATATCATCAGATTTGTAGATCCCATTTTTTATTTATTAAAAAGAACGTGTTTTTTTATGTGGTCTATGGCTTAAAAAAAACGTTTTTTAATGTTTTCTATGCTTTTAATATAATAAGCTATGTTATATCATCCAACTGCACGTAAATAATAAATTGTGTAATTTATCATTATTTTTACGTAATCACGTCAAAGAACACAAAATTGCTCATCAATAAGTTTAGATTAAAGTTATGTACGTTCATATATTGCAAACAAAAACTTTTCAATTTTATTATTATTTTCAGAAAAACGCACGAAGAATTTAATATGTAAAATATATTATCATAATCGAATGTCAATCATTTAATTGATTTTTTACGGCATAATCAAAAATTGTAGCCATAAAAAGTAGATACTGATTTCTCTCTCTCTCTCTCTCTGTCTCTGTCTGTGTGTCTGTCTGTCTCTCTCTCTCTCTCTCTCTCTCTCTCTCTCTCTCTCTCTCTCTCTCTCTATTTCTCTCTCTCTCTCTTTCTCTCTCTATTTCTTTTTCTCTCTCTATTTCTCTTTCTTTCTCTCTCTCTCTCTCTCTCTCTCTCTCTCTCTCTCTCTCTCTCTCTCTCTCTCTCTCTCTCTCTCTCTCTCTCTCTCTCTCTCTCTCTCTCTCTCTCTCTCTCTCTCTCTCTCGTCTATTCTACATTCAAGACAGATAAAAACGATACTTTTCTTTTTTCTTGTGCTTTTTCACCAAATCATCGAAGTTAAAAGAAAAACAAATCTTTTGTAAAAAAAACTTTTTTGTTTTGTTTTTTTCTTGTTCAATTTTTCTGTTCGACTTTTAATATAAACTTTTTTAATATTCCTTGAAACTTGAAAAGCAAAAAGTTCTCATGTGTCGCTGATTTAAAATGTCAAATCTGGATACAGCGTACATAATCATAACTATAGGGTGGTTTCATTCATGTTAAAGTCGACGCCATAAGTGAGTACTAAATAACATGGACCACATATCTATAAACCCCTTGCACATCCTTGTGCTTTGTCGCCATGTTTGTGGTGCCTAATGCATTGTCCAGCATAGGGGAAACATCATTTCTACTAATTTTCACTTAAAAAGTTTATTTCAACTGAACAAATTGTTGTGATATTCTTGTAGCTTATTAGGAGCTACAAATAAGGCTTTGATTGAGCTTTGAAGCTTTTTTTGCTATTAAAAATATAAAAATGATGTTTTTTCTATGCTGGCCTATGTATTACTGACCAACAAAATGGCGGCTCTTAAATATGAGTGCAAACGCTCTATAAATTTATTTATGGCAAGAGATTTATATTTATTTTATTGAGTGGAATTGATTTTAAAATGGAAATTGGTTATTTATATTTATGACATAAAATAAAAATGACTCATTTTGCCAGTTTAAAAATACTTTGCTCTAAAATACAGTGTACATTACTTTTCCTAATTAATTAAAATTAAGATAATTAAATAATGGATTCTAAAATAATTAATTAAAAAGTACAAAAATTACAGTTAATCCTAACTTATTGAAGACAATTAATTTTAAGTTATTATGAGTAGCTAAAATAATGCATTTTAGCAAATTATTAAAAATAGCTAATTTAAGTTTTTTTTTTTTTTTTTTGAGATTTTAAGTTAAAATTGCTATTGTTAATAACTAGATACATATATGTTTGCAGCCGTGACCCCTGCAATGTTTGACTCCGTGACCCGTGCTACAGACCTACCCCAACAGTTGCCTGACTCACAGGCTGATTCTTTGGTTACGACTAGGCATTTGGCGGACTCATAAATTTATTTTTAATTTCAGAGGTCTAACAGTTCAGTTATGTCCACTTTGTTTTAGGGCAGAAAGTGTCAATCACATACTTTTTGAATGTAAGAAAACAAATGAGTTCAGAATAAAACATAATATACTAGACTATAAAGAAGAATGAAAAAATCTTCACTCTCTTGATAATAAAAAAGTATTGATTGAACTTGGAAGTTTTTTAAATAAAGTGCGTACTATACGCTCAGCGGCACTTTCAAAATAATTTTATAAATACAAGAGTTGTATCGTGTGTGTTTTTTATTTTATTTTAATATAATGTGTGTTTTAGCACGTAAGAAATTGGGGAGAATTTATTTTTCA
The DNA here is from genome assembly GCA_949318235.1 of Ecdyonurus torrentis. NCBI lineage: Eukaryota > Metazoa > Arthropoda > Insecta > Ephemeroptera > Heptageniidae > Ecdyonurus > Ecdyonurus torrentis. Next base: position 50,399,483 of record OX439131.1, on the reverse strand, counting down.
CTCAAAGTATGTGTAACTAATTGTCTCCCCTTTATAATTTAGAGTAAAATAAAATATCATATTTCATTACAAGAAAAAAAAAAAAAAAAAAAAAAGAAAAGAAAAAAGAAAAAGAAAAAGAAAAATATAGAAATATTATTTTTTATGTTTTATACTGCATTATATATATAATATTTGATAATAATTTGCATGTAATAACTAAATATCTATATGTATTAATATTAGTAAATGGTAAAAATATATATAACGAAATATCTTTTCCCCTTTGGCTGACTTGGTTATAAAGTTGTATTACTTAAACTCAAACATATGTAATTTATGTAATGTGTTTTATTGCAATAAAGCCTATTTTGAATTGAATTGAATTGAATATTTTCTAATTACTAATTTACTATATATTGCCTATTTTCTAATTGCCAAAAATTAGTTTCTTTGCTAATTAGGTTTGTGCTGGAGATTCTGCTGATATACGTCTCAACACAAATTGTATTATTTTGAAAAAAATTATTTCATTTTTTGCAAGTAAAGCATCTTTATAAAGTGTATGCGCATGACGTCATATGTAATGCGCTTTTACGCTATACTGCAGTAGTAAATAACATTGCTCAGCATAGGCATAGGACAAACTTTGTTTTAGCCAATTTTCTTTGCAATTGATTGTAATGATAATGAGTAATGAGATTGGAATTAAAAAATTTTTGAATTTGATTTTTGTTTTTTTTTTTAGAAATTGGTTCATTTTTTTTTTTTTTTTTTTTGTATTTACTAATTTTTCTCACATACTTGAGATACTAATTCAACATATTTACAACATCAATGCTCTCAAAAATATTGCATAGTGTTTTTAAACTGGTAAATTGAGTTATTTTCTTATGTCACCCATGTTATTGAGTTATCCAACATGGCGTCGACTTTAACATTAATGCATACACCCTATATACATATATATCCCCATAAACAAATGCTAACACATTTGTTTGCTTTGGTTTTTGATTGCTCCGTGTAAACTACTTGTCGATTTTATTTATTTATTTAATATATTTATTTATTATATTTATTTAATATATTTATTTATGATATTTATTTTATTTGATATATTTATCACAAAGACAGTAAATAAAAGTCGGTGTTGACCTTGACCTTGACCTTGATCTTGACCTTGACATTGGCTACACTAGCAGAACTAATGTCTAGTGTGATTGTGCACCAGTGTATTGTCACTAATAAATATACATTCTTGTAGAGCCTACTGTGTGTATGTTAAAGTCGACGCCATGTTGGATAACTCATTAACATGGGTGACATAGGAAAATAACACATTTTACCACTTTAAAACCACTATGCAATATTTTTGAGAGCATTGATGTTGTAAATATGTTGAATTAGTATCTCAAGTATGTGAGAAAAAAGAAATATTATCAGATTTCCCGAAGAAAATTGGCTTAAACAAAGTTTGTCCTATGCTGAGCAATGTTATTCATTACTCCAGTATGGCCTCCAAGTGTATTAAATATGACGTCATCTGCATACACTCTATACATCGATGTAAGTATAAGGACCTGTCAATGAGGTTCTCTGTCAAGAGTAGAACGAGTATTTCAGTAAATTAGAAACAAACCGAGCTGGTATGTCGGAGTGGTGAAGGCAGCTGACTCGTAACTGTGTACTCCTCACCGAGCCAGTGCTGGGTGCGTGTGTATGTGTGTGTGTGAGAGAGAGAGAGAGAGAGAGAGAGAGAGAGAGAGAGAGAGAGAGAGAGAGAGAGAGAGAGAGAGAGAGAGAGAGAGCACAACACGTTGCACGATGTATGTTTACATGCATTCCATGACGACGCACAGTATTCGTGGAGGTGCATGATCGATGTGATTGCACCGACCAGCCTGCCTAGATGTTTCCACGGTTTCTCTAGGCTGTCATGGCGAATGTCGGGCTGTGTACTTAGGTCGTGGCCAGCCCGTGTGTGCTTTTCCATTAATTGTAAAGTCCTTAGCTGTCGATAAGACAATGTCTTGACTGTGACTGGGATTGGTGTATAGCACAATAACACAATATGGCAAGCAAAAAAAAAAAATAATAATAATAATAATGATATTTATTATAATAAAATGGTATAAGTAACACATACCATAACTGTTGTTTATTTGTATTTATTTATTTATTTATTTATTTATTTATTTATTTATTTATTTATTTATTTATTTATTTATTTATTTATTTATTTATCTATCTATCTATCTATATATCTATCTATTGATTGATTGATTGATTGATTGATTGATTGATTGATTGATTGATTGATTTATATTTTTATTTAATTATTTATTGTATTGTATTTGTAAGTAAGTACAGTACAGTACATAACATGGCACAGATATTTGTATATATAGATATTAACATAATCCTAATAAGTGTGACCACGCCCCTCCTGGAGGTCACGTGACCCCGAGGATCAACAACAAACAACTGGGCGTCGTTCTTCAAGTCACCTAGCTGTATCTTCTCAATCTTATACATACTACAATACAATTAAAATATACAGAGCGCAGGTAGCGAGGTATCTTAAAAACAAGACTTAAACTATTTTACGTATTTTTACACTCAAATAAAAAGTGCATTACTTTAGTTACGAATCCTAACTTATTTAAGATAATCACTTTATGAGTTATTATGAGTAGCTAAAATAATGCATTTTAGCACATTATTAAGAATAGCTAATTTAACTTAAAATAGCTAAATATAACTGATAACAACAAAAAAACACTTAAATATTCGTAATTGATTCGTAATTGAAGTATGCACTTTTTTGAGTGTACCTCAGCACCAATACATAAGAATAAGAGCGACGTTCACTTGTCTGTGTTTTACTGAGCTCGTTCTGCAAAGTCAGACTTCCGGCGCAACTTTTGTGTTGATATGTTCCTTTGTTATAACAGCTGATTATGACGTCATTACCTGTTTACTACGTTTATACATATGGTCGATCATTGTTATTTCTTCTTTTAGAACTTTTAACTTGATAACAATGAAAGAAACTTCACACAAAAAAGTTCCATGCTCTTCATGTGACTCAATTTTTGTCAATTTTGTTAGCTCAAAAAACAAGATCAACCAATGAATGTGTCGTATTTTGTTGGTCAGCCAATCACTGTTGTTGAGATTTACTTTACTTTACAGAAGAAGCTATAGACTTGTATCAAAGCACAACAAAATATGCTCGCCCACATATTACGATCGTTTCCTTGTGCAATGACTTTGATATTCATAGATTGACAAGCTAAAGATATTCACATTGATTTCCAACAAACTAATGTGGGACGAATGGCAATCTTAACCAAAGGTACTCAGTTATACAATGATCTACCAGATCAAATAAAGAATAAAAATTATATAACCTTTAAAAATTTATTAAAAAACAATGTTTTCAAAAAACAGTAATAAATATCCTAAAAAAAAAAAAAAAAAAAAAAAAAAAAAAAAAAAAAAAAAAAAAAAAAAAAAAAAAAAAAAAAGCATTTACTACTATTCAAATGGATAATAAATAAATATATTTTGTTTATACAAATGTGTGAAAAGACAATCACCTAATCTTTCTTACCTTTTTTTTTATAATTTCTAACTATGATATTGCTTCGACACGAGCGAATATCTCCCTGAAGCGGATTAATATATAATGACCTCAAAAACTGTATAATATGTATTCTATATGAGTTAAATAAAATAAAATAAATAAAAAAATAAATATGAGAGAAACGTCGCAGTGAAAAGTTCAACTGCTAACAAGACCCCGGGGTAACAATTTAACTTTACCCTCATTGCACGGAGGTACGAGAACACGTATGTACCCCTTCACTCTAAAAATTGGTGCATTATTTTAGTTAACTTTGTTAAGATATACACTTTTAAGTTATTATGAGTAGCTAAAATAATGCATTTTAGCAAGTTATTAAAAATATATAATTTAACTTGAAATAGCTTAAAAAACCTTTAAAAAACTTAAAACAACTTAAATTAGCTATTTTTAATAACTTGCTAAAATTCATTATTTTAGCTACTCATAATAACTTAAAAGTGTATATCTTAAATAAGTTAGGATTCGTAACTAAAGTAATGCACCAGTTTTTAGAGTGTATACGAGAACACGTACCCATTGTTCTCATCATCACTCTAAACATATGCATTAAAATACTTGTCCATAGTTTTGCTTTAAGTATTGTGTAATCAACGGTTATGACGTCACTAAACGTTGACAATCTAACGATAAAAACGTTTGTGACGTCACAAGTGTTAGAATTACAATGGAATAAACATTAAACTTGGCCGTTACAAATCTACGATTTTTTGTCATTCGTTCCTAACGCTTGTGACGTCACTAACGTTGAAATTGTAACAATTTGTGACGTCATAACCGTTGATTACAAAATACTTAAAGAGAAAGTTCAGAGGTTACAAGATGACTTCTTCAATGTTAGATAATGACAAGAACTGTTCATAAACTGACATATGATGACCTAAAGACCTTCCGTAGCCCTGCAAACTTGTGATCATCCTGCGAGATATCCAACTTGTCCAGTATCTTTTACGTCATAGTTACGGCTTTACTATAGGGTGTTCTCATTCATGTTAAAGTCGACGTCATAAGTGAGTACTAAATAACATTGGCCAGTATAGGAAAATTGTCACATTTTGTCAGTTTAAAAATACTTCGCAATATTTTTGAGAGCATTGATGTTGTTAACAGGTTGAATTAGTACCTCAAGTATGTGAGAAAAATAATGATGACCAAAAAATAGCTAATTTCCAAAAGAAAAAAGCCAAAAACTAGGTTTGTCCTATGCTGAGCAATGTTATTCATTGATTAAGAAGAGCATCGAAAAGCACTCAGAATGACGTCATGCGTACACACCCTATAGAAAATGTTGTCATTTAAATCCCTTGTCAAGTTACTTTTTAATTATTTAGAATACTAGATTGATAATTACCATACCTTATTATCCATGAATTAGACACCAACACCTTCATTTTGTATTTATTTTTATTTGGACGGTTATATCACGTATCTGACGTCACAATGTACCATGTGGTCGTGATAGGGGTAAAGAACTTGAGGAAGGGGCTTAAACTTATCACGTGACCAGAGCAGTGACTGTGATTGGCAGTGGTACATTGTGACGTCAGATACGTGAAATAACAGTCAAAATAAATACAAAATCAACGTTTATCAATTCATGGATAATAAGGTATGGTAATTATCAATCTAGTATTCTAAATGATAAAAAAAGTGGCCAAGGACTTTAAAGCGCTACAAAAGTGTGTACAAGGTCTTCGATGTTAATTATTTAGAGTGAGATTTTGCATACAAAGTCGCGATACAGATTGAGAGATAATCCAGGATAATAGGTGACTGGGTCATTACAATGTCGATAAAGTTCACTTTATAGGGGTAGCGGGTATTAATTTAACCCTTAATAACATGTGGTTGAGATTGTCAGCATAAGTATGATCTGATAGTAGGTCAATTAGGTCCATTATCTTGGGCTGAGGGATACAATTTTAAACCATGACATCATTTACATTTTTATATAGAAAATACAGTGTTCATTAGGTCTATTGTAACGTGGTAAGGGATATTATAATCGACCTTGGTGACACGTGTGGTTGATAATGGATCTGTAAGAGTCATTATGGTGGGGTAAGGGGTGAGATTTTGGCTCTTGGTGCCAAGTGGAAGATAGTGGGTGGGTTTTGGCGTGAGGCCAAGCTGGCTAGGCTAGACATAATCTAGAGAGAGAGAGAGAGAGAGAGAGAGAGAGAGAGAGAGAGAGAGAGAGAGAGGTAGCCAGGGCGGCGGCCACCAAACTGCCGCGCAGTCTAGCGAGCGT
>OX439131.1:50356104-50388604 GCA_949318235.1 Ecdyonurus torrentis | reverse complement strand
GCTCATTGGTTGATCTTGTTTTTTGAGCAGATAAAAGTGAGTCGCATATTGAGCATCCAACTTTTTTGTGTGAAGTTTCTTTCATTGTTATCAAGTTCAAAGTTCTTAACTAAGAAATAACAATGATCGACCATATGTATAAACGTAGTAAACATGTAATGACGTCATGATCAGATGTTTTTAACAAAGGAACATTTTCGAAGCTGGCTCAATATTTGTGTGTAGTTTATAGAACGGGCTATAGTGAACTAATTGTGGTAACAATTAGCTAGCATCATCATTACGTATTTATATTTGTCCGTGTATATGTGACTATATTACCAACCATTTTCTTCCCCTATCACAATTATTTTTTTCCTTTTTTCTACACTTATTTATTAACTTATATGCGATTTTTTTTAAATAACTTGATATTCTGTTGCTGACGTCAAAGTTATCCTAGAATAATTTTTGTACGAAATTTTAAGACACTTTTTTTTTTCAACAAAAAAACGTGAAACCGTACCCCCTTTCTATAGTCCCCCCGAAAAATAACAAATCTTAATTTTTTTTAGTTTTTATAGAAATAATTTTATAGTTCAACTCTTTACCATCGTATAGAGCGCTCAATTTACCACTTTTCTGATGTAATTTACGCTGTATTTTTTAATCTGGCTGGTCAAGAAAATACTAAATTTTAGACCCAAATTTTGGAAGTAATTTTTGGCCCAAATATTTGCCATATTTTTATATTATATGGGTATGAGGAGATGTGAAATAACGTATACGTGTGCTATAAATTATTTGCTGCTGTAGTTTTCTAGTTCCAATACTTTTTGAGTTTACATTGTTTTCGGTGCATCTTGCCAAAACTACTTGGTTTTTTTCTGTTATTTTGTTGTCTTGAGCTCTTAAATCCCTTGTCAAGTTACTTTTTTATTATTTAGAATACTAGATTGATAATTACCATACCTTATTATCCATGAATTAGACACCAACACCTTGATTTTGTATTTATTTTTGTTTATTTTCTTTTTGATTGTTATATCACGTATCTGACGTCACAATGTACCGGTGGGGTCGTGATAGGGGTAAAGAACTTGAGGACGGGACTTAAATTTATCACGTAACCAGAGCGGTGACTGTGATTGGCTGTAGTACATTGTGACGTCAGATACGTGAAATAACCGTCAAAATGAAAATAAATACAAAATCCAGGTGTTGGTGTCTAATTCATGGATAATAAGGTATGCTAATTATCAATCTAGTATTCTAAATGATAAAAAAGTAAGTGGACAAGGGATTTAACATTGATAATTTTATGTAGAATAACCACGTAAATAGATTTAAATAGATGCCAGCGATTGCATTTATTTCAAATACCATCCTAACGACATCAAAATGTTCTTAATAACCTTTTCTATAATCTATTGTGTTCTTAAAATTGAATTTGAAACTATATTACGATATTTTATATATGAATTAGAGGGTAAAAATTACTGAGCCTCCATATACAGCTACATTATGTAGTAGAAACCCCAATTAGGACCCTCTGGACCCTTCAATTTGGCACTTACAGTTTTGATACAAACTTAATGTGAGAGCGCTACATTTTACATAAGAATGACAACTTTCATAATATTCTATATAAAATTGTCAATGGACCACTTGCAATAAAATGTTTTTAATTGTTGCAGCAAGTAAGTGAAAACGATTTTTACATAAGAAATGCATTAAGAATTATTCAAATTATTTTAAAAAATTCGTTCATTGCAAGTGGTCAATTTTGTCCAGTTACCCGCATGTTACTTAGCCCGGGCTCCACCTCTACAGACGTATTTTACACAAAATTTGACTTTGAACGCCAATATATCGTAATATTTTTATTGCAGCCATGTTATGCACACCAGTCGATTGGAAATTTATTTTTGCAGGACTCTATGTCTGTATTATGTTTATACAATAATATTTCAAAATTATATTGAGCGGTGGTCTAAAATAGAGTTTGGGGCTACTTTGAGGCCTCTGGGACCCAGAGTTTTGATTTTAGCATATTTTCAATATGATTTCTGATTTCTCCGTCCTTTTTTACATATAATTCAGTGTATTGGTCACCATGAGATGAAAATAAAATTTTCATCTAATTGAAGTTCCATAAAAGCTATAAAATACAAAAAGACGCATAACTCCACTAAAATTAAATTTTTGGCCGTGATATTTTATATGGATTCATTCGGCTATAACCTCCACCTACCCACCAAGTTTCATCAAGATCGGAGTGCAGCCACACATCGCAAATCCTCTTTGTTATGAGAAGGTAATTGTGTACTAAGGAGTAGATATTTGTGTACTTACAGTTTTCGAGGCAGGCGCATTTCTCTTTGACTTCATGTTCTCTGGAGCCGGCAATTAGACACAGTGCATGGTCGTCGTGTCGCGAGAGCATTATTGTCTGTAACATATGTAATCAATCAATCAATCAATCAATCAATCAATCAATCAATCAATCAATCAATCAATCAATCAATCAATCAATCAATCAATTAGACACAGTGCATGGTCGTCGTGTTGTGAGAGCATTATAGTCTAGCACAGCTTCTAGCTCGTCTGTAACATATGTAATCAATCAATCAATCAATCAATCAATCAATCAATCAATCAATCAATCAATCAGACACAGTGCATGGTCGTCGTGTTGTGAGAGCATTATAGTCTAGCACAGCTTCTAGCTCGTCTGTAACATATGTAATCAATCAATCAATCAATCAATCAATCAGACACAGTGCATGGTCGTCGTGTTGTGAGAGCATTATAGTCTAGCACAGCTTCTAGCTCGTCTGTAACATATGTAATCAATCAATCAATCAATCAATCAATCAATCAATCAATATGCAGTAAAGGACGTAAAATAAATATAACTACATATAAAATAATATGATAGACACATTTGGGACAAATAAGTTACGCCATGTGGTAATTTGATGTATTGAACTATGCTTCTTGCCGACTAGAAAAATTTAAAATTACATTATTTTATTAAATGGTTAAATTGTTTTTTGGGAAGCAGCAATAACCTTGACTGACCGATTATCTATAGAATCTATAATTAATTTGAAATCAATCAATCAGTAACATGTTAAATAAATAAAATTAAGAAATAATCAAATACACACAGAAAAGCTATCTAAGTGCGGGGGACAAATACACAACTTTTATATTATTATTATTAATTATATATATATATATATATATATATATATATATATATATATATATATATATATATATATATATATATATATATATATATTAATATATATTATATATTATATATTATATATTATATATATATATATATATATATATATATATATATATATATATATATATATATATATATATATATATATATTTGCATTGCAAGAGTAATATTCCTAAGCTAGTAAAATTAACTTTTTTAATAATTAGTAAGATATCTAATTAATGGAATTTTTTCGATTTTTTGAGTCTAATTAAGTCACAGTAATCAATTAATAGTAAAAAATTACATTTTTACGCCACACATCCTTTAACATTACAGAAGCCACTTTTCAGCGTGCCGTTTTATCACGGAGACTATAGCAATTTTTTTAATGATAAAATAGTAGACAACCTTTTTACGTGTTTTATGGTAGTTAACGAAATTATGATAATTTCTGCTGACGACGGGTGACGCCTATTCCTAGAATATAAGTTTGAAGCAGGTTAATGATGGAATATTAGTTGTGGTGACACTATAGACCGGTTACACTCATTTTGTCAATATTTTCATTATTTTTGAGAGCATTGATGTTGTAAATATTTCGAATTAGTATCTCAAGTATGTGAGAAAAATAACATGAACAAAAAAGTAACAGATTTCTTAAATAACAAAAATTGGCTTAAATGAAGATTATCCTATGCTGAGCAATGTAATGCACTACTCCAGTATGGCCTCCAAGCGCAATAAATATGACGTCATCCACATACACCCTATAGATAGAATTCTTTTTTAGGGATCCACGGCAGCAATTCTCCACCATATTTAACTGTTGCATTGTATATAATACAAACTATTAAAGTGCAAAAAAAAAAAAAAAAAAAAAAAAAAAACGAAATTGTCATAAAAAAAAAAAAAAAAGTCAATAAAAATCAATAAAAGTATTTATGCATGAGGCGGGTAATCATTTAGGTTACCTAGTAAAGTCATGAAGCAAGATTTCATTTTTTTTTATTTCAAAACAAAAGAACTTAAAAACGTTGCACTATAATTGATAGTTATCATAATCTTTTTCTTTTTTTAAATAAAACTAATTGTTTCTGCTCCAGCTGTATAGGGTGTATGCGCATGACGTCATATTTATTACGTTTGGAGGCCATACTGGAGTAGTGCATAACATTGCTCAGCATAGGACAAACTTTGTTTAAGCCAATTTTCTTTGGGAAATCGGTTAATTTTTTTGTTCATGTTATTTTTCTCACATACTTGAGATACTAATTCAACATATTTACAACATCAATGCTCTCAAAAATATTGCATAGTGGTTTTAAACTGGCAAAATGATTTATTTTCCTATGCTACCCATGTTATTGAGTTATCCAACATGGCGTCAACTTTAACATGAATGCATGCACACTATAACGTTAAATGTTACTACGAAATGCTATATTAATGTAAATATCTTATTTCTTATTTCTAAGATATTAAATGTATTTTTAAAAATTTAATGTACTGCTGGTTGCGGTCATCAGGCATTTTGTGTACTGCTTTTTCCGTAAATACTGGGGTTATAAGTTAAAGGCATAGACAAGATAAAAACATTTGCACTTACATAACAAAACACTTGATGGGACTTACATAAATAACTTTAGTTTGTCTCAAAACCCAACTGTAACTCCGTAGCAGTGATCAGAAAATTTCAATATATGCAACCCGCACAACATTTTCATACTAATTTTTGCCTGTTAATGACGTCATAAACATGAATAGTCACGCAAATTGCATATAATACAGTATTTTTACGCTCTCTCGTGGGGCTATATGAACATTCTGGTAAAAAATACCATCAGTTTTGTAGATCCCATTTCGTGTTTAGAACATCTTGTTTCAATGTCTTCTATGCCTTTAATTAATTCATAATTCTTAGTTAATTTCAAAATATTTGTTTTATTGCAAAAAAATGTTTTAAGAATACAAAATTGCACCACTGAAATAATTTTGAGCTTCAAAACATTAAAAGAACGCGAGATTCGTTTTTTGCAAATTTTGGCAAAGGCATTGCTTGTAAAAAAATTTCAACTGTACATTAAGAATAAGCAACATTTCTTGAATCTATGATGTTAATTTGAAATTTTATTGCTTACTGTTGCAAGGGAATAATAATTTTAATTTCACTTTTATGCACCGAGTGCAAAAACAGGGTGTTTTAGTTTACTAATTGATGAATTGTGAGCGAACTGTTTGAAATAAAAATATGAAATTAATACAATATATTGTCAGATATATAAACTGCTCGACAAAAATAATTTCAATTTTTTCTGACTTTTTATTTTTGAATTATGATGATTCAAACTTCAGAAACACTCAAATTTCTAATCCGAGGTTTTCATATCCAACTGACGATACGTAAATAACAGACAGACAGACAGACAGACAGACAGACAGACAGACAGACAGACAGACAGACAGACAGACAGACAGACAGACAAACACGATGCTGTGCTAACATTATATGTGTGTATGTTTGCAGACAGACCACGTGACTGGGTACGACCACGTGGTCAATATGTCTGTGTTGTGTAGTGACGAGATAGCGCACTCACAATATTACATCAGTGAACCATGTGACGTCTGTATGTATGTATGTTGGACATTATATTTGTATACATACACCTCGAGCCACTTGACCAACACAATAGAACAGTCCAGACAAATCATTTGTATTGTTCTAGTAATTCAACATCATTAGTTTGAATCTTTGAATTACAATACTGTTTACGTATTATGTATTTATTTATTTATCTATTTATTTATTTACTTATTTATTATTTATTTATTTATTTATTTATTTATTTATTTATTTATTTACTTATTTACTTATTTATTTATTTATTTATTTATTTATTTATTTATTTATTTATTTATTTATTTATTTATTTATTTATTTATTTATTTATTTATCTATTTATTGATCCATTTTTTTATTTGTTTATTTATTTATTTATTTATTATTTATTTATTTATTTATTTATTTATTTATTTATTTATTTATTATTTATTTATTTATTTATTTATTTATTTATTTATTTATTTACTTATTTATTTACTTATTTAATTATTTATTTATTTATTTATTTATTTATTTATTTATTTATTTATTATTTATTTACTTATTTATCTATTTATTCGTTTGTTTATTTATTTATTTATTTATTTATTTATTTATTTATTTATTCACTATTATTTTTATTTATTAATATTATTTTACTATTATTATTATTATATTTACTATTATATTTTAATATTATTTTACTTTTATGTTTTATTATATCAGATATATGAAGTACAAAGGTTTACTTTTGATTTATATTTCTCAATTTTAATTTCCACGTTTCCATAATTAGACGTGACGTCACAGTAGCTATATACACATGCTAGCACAACATTCAATTTAACTTCATTATTATTGAAATATAATTATGTATTTTAATATGCATTGTGCTATACATTGAAATCAAATATTTTACTGTGCTTGCATTCATGTTAAAGTCGACGCCATGTTGGATAACTCAATAACATGGGTGACATAGGAAAATAACACATTTTGCCAGTTTAAAAATACTATGCAATATTTTTGAGAGCATTGATGTTGTAAATATGTTGAATTAGTATCTCAAGTATGTGAGAAAAATAACATGAACAAAAAATTAGCAGATTTCTCAACGAAAATTGGCTTAAACAAAGTTTGTCCTATGCTGAGCAATGTTATTCACTACTCCAGTATGGCCTCCAAGCTTCAAGCGGTGCAGATCTGCTTCTATGATTCGGTGATTCTATGAATCTATACTTCATGTCGATTCATATAGATTTAAATCACGTAAAATATAATTATAGATTTAAATCACTCGCTTTTTTGCTATTTTAATGTAAATTTGAATGTGACAAGTTTAAAAATAAGTCATTATATAGTGTGTGTACGCATGACGTCATTCTGAATGCTTTTCGATGCTCTTCTTGAGTAATGAATAACATTGCTCAGCATAGGACAAACGTTGGCTATTTTCTTTTCAAAATTAGCTTCTTTTTGTTCATTATTATATTTCTCACATACTTGAGATACTAATTCAACCTGTTAACAACATCAATGCTCTCAAAAATATTGTGAAGTATTTTTAAACTGGCAAAATGTGACATTTTCCTATACTGGCCAATGTTATTTAGTACTCCCTTATGGCGTCGACTTTGACATGAATGAACCACCCTATGCATATATGTATATTTTATTTCGACGTTCAAAAACGTCAGCGTAAGGTCGGCTAGGTCCCTGAAGTCGGCAAGAGTATTTTAAATGTATTTTAAATTATGTATTGTTTTGTTTTACGTTTATTTATATTATTTGCGATTGTTATTTTTTAAAGAAGTATAACCTTGACTGAGACATTCTGTGTTTATAGGGTATTTTCATTGATGTTAAAGTCGACGTCATAAGTGAGTACTAAACAATATGGCCCATAGTATAGGAAAATAACACATTTTGCCAGTTTAAAACCACTATGCAATATTTTTGAGAGCATTGATGTTGTTAACAGGTTGAATTAGTATCTCAAGTATGTGAGAAAAATATAATAAAAAAAAAAGAAGCTAATTTTGCAAAAAAAGCTAATTTTGCAAAGAAAATAGCCAAAAACTAGGTTTGTCCTATGCTGAGCAATGTTATTCATTGCTCAAGAAGAGCAACAAACATGATTATTGCTATAGGAAGGACGGCTAGGACGTGGAAACTATAGCACAAAACTTGGGTCCTAGCTACCCAAGGGTCTTCATCAGGGTTATAATCGAGCCATCTGTCAGCACTACGACTCTCTTTTGCGTTTTGAGAAGAAGTTATAACATTTTTAAAAAATCGAATATTGTAAATTTTCTATTCTTGAAAATTTTAAATCCCAAAGTTTGCAACTTTTAATCCCAGTTACTCCTGCTTCTATACAATTTAGTGACCCGTGACCATCAGATATAAGAAAGAAAATAATTATTGAAATTAACATATAAGAGCATCATGGGACTAAAAACTAAAAAAAAAACAATTTTTTTAATTTTTGAAAATACCATATACTGTACAATGTATCGCACTGCGTGCAAAATTTCAGATTTTTCTTTCTTTTTAATTTTTTAGTCAAATCCCGCAGTGCCTGATTTCCTGCCTTATAATGACACAAAATATGCTATATCTGAGGTCTTATTCGGCATTGAAAGCTATTTTGGTGGTGCTGACTCTATATACTTTTGCCCCTAAATAATTATAGCATTAGAAACCTAAAGGACCTTTTTTCTTGGCCTGGATGGCTTCACGGGTCTTCTGCTTTTTTTCTTACATGTTCTTTGTTTTCAATTAGGTATTTCATCTTTTCTATGAATTTTTTGCCTTCAGAAAATTACGGTGAAATTTTGTGCATGCAAAATCTGTTGTAACTAAAGATTTCTAAAGCATCAGTTAGCGGTTTTCCAGCGCGATCAGAAGTATTCCTCACCAAAACTTCATCTACCAACTTTAATCACTTCACTTAAAAATTCCGGTGTTTTATGGCCAGTGGTCTAATTTCTGCATAACATTAACTTTATGAAAAAAAAAAAAATGCCAACGAATCAGCGGAAAATAAACACTGAAATGTCTCCGGATTTGTCAGCTCAACTCTATAATAAAAGAATATAAAACATAGATATTTATGTATAATTAGTAATGCAAAATCACGTTATTTTACATACAAAATTACGATTTTTTTTTTTTTTTTTTTTTTTCGGAGGGCTCTGCCCCCCGCACCCCCCGGCGGAGGGCTCCCCCCTGCACCCCCCCCCTTTGCGGCGAGCGCGAAGCGCTCGCCGCAGAGCCTCGGTAATGATTTATTTCTACTTTTAGCCCTGATCGAAAAGCATTCAAAATGACGTCATGCGTACACATCCTATATCTGTACCATAAGAATAATCAATAAATCTTTTGGAATTCTTTTTAATGTAAAAAAAAAAAAAGTTTTTTTTTTTTAATTTTAATTCATAATCTGTAAGCGAAAGAACATGAATCGATAGATGCGAACTTTTTATTTTAAACTTCTCAAAAAAAAAAAAAAAAAAAAAAAATTAATAAAATCTTTGAAAATGTATAATTAACGGTCACGATCGTGAACTTATGCGCATGGACATAGAACAAAGGTTTCGACCATGACGTAATGTCACCACTTTCAAAAAAAAAATATAATAATAAAATAAAAAAAAAATAAAAAACTTTATGGACTTAAAAATTAGACAAGCACATAATATTCTATTCAATTTTAAATGAAAAATAAATTATATATAAAAAAAAGGTTATTTAATGTTTATGAACCATTTTATGAAAATTAAATATTTTTAACTTGTATTATTTAATAAAAAAATAATAATAATAACATCATGAAATTTGTGTTTATATAATTTAAACATTTATACTGTTTATTTAATGTATTGATGTATTTAATTTAATGTACTGTTAAACAATTGGGCTAAATTGAGAGGTCCTGTTGCCTTATTTTGCCCATTAAAAACCGTTTTTTATTATTATTATTTATTTGAAATAAAACTTAAAATTATCTATATACTAATTTTTTTTAATCTTCCTTATTGGCAGGTAATTTTTATCACGTGGCTTCGTAACTTCAAAAATATATTTATAAAAAGTGTATTTTCACTGCACGGAAGAAAATAACTGAAAAGTTTTTAATTAATAGACATTTTTTACATTAAATATGTTCGATATATCCAAAGTTTTTGTAAAATGTGCAGAGCTAACTATTTATCACTGAAGAAATAACGTTTATACTAACAAGTTACTGTGCAAACTTTTGTCAACCAAGTTATTGGTTTGTACTGAAGAGTTACATCTATGGAACTGAATCATTTTGTACATTGTAGCTTTTACGTGTGATTTAAAAAATCTAAAATAAAATAAAATAAAAAAGACATCGTTTTGATAAATAAATAAAAAACTGGACTGTGATTGACGAATATAATTTAGCCTCTCTCTCTCTCTCTGTCTCTCTCTCTCTCTCTCTCCATATATTTGTATTACTTGTTGATATAATAAATGACACATCAAGCACGACAATAAATTTGATTGAATCATATATTATGAACGAGTGTTCATTTCTCTAGCGACTAACCAAATATAACCAAATATGCAAGATATGTTACTTTTCGGCCACTTGAATGTCTGGGACACTTTCAGGACACTTTTTTTTTTGTGATTTTAAAAATTTTCTTGAAGACAACACCACTTGAAACTCTAGCACTTTGTTGAAAAAAATTTTTGGAACTAGGAAAACATAACTTTGACTTCTGAGTTTGTGTATAGTGTTTTTTTTTTACAACCCTTCAAAGTTCAAGAGACCGAAAAATGGAGGGTGGCCGAAAAGTGGCTATGCCTACCATACATATATATATATATATGTTTGAAAATTTGAATATCGAGCGAGGTGACATGATGATAAAAATTTCATTTTTGTCTTACCTTCTGTAAAACAACTGGGCTTTCACTCGCTGCTTAATTTGATGATAAAAATAACACACAACACCAAAACTTGTCACTATATAAATTAATAAAATACTCAATTCACAGTTTTTAAAAATCTATATACATAGCTATGTTATATTCACACACAATTGTAACGTTTTCGAGGGCGTATATAAAACTATATACTTGTCTGCCTCTCTTCATCAGCTTACTGACTCTTGCTCACGAGGCGAGCCGACCTCCGCAATGGGGGGTGTGGCTCGTTCTCGTCAGGTGGTTTATTATTATTTACATTTTCACCTGTACGGTCACGTGGTACACTTTTCTTAAAAGAATCTATGAGTGGAATCCAAATAGGTGGTAATTCAAAACTGGGCTGACTGATTGTTTCATTTTTTCTTCTTGCCATTTCTATTGATTCTAATATTTTTCTTTTTTTATAGTGACTCTCTCTTCCTATTACTTTTGTTTTTTCCCATAGAATTTGATGATTACTTTCCAGTAGATCATGCGCTGGAAAGTAATCATCAAATTCTATGGGAAAAAACAAAAGTAATAGGAAGAGAGAGTCACTATAAAAAAAGAAAAATATTAGAATCAATAGAAATGGCAAGAAGAAAAAATGAAACAATCAGTCAGCCCAGTTTTGAATTACCACCTATTTGGATTCCACTCATAGATTCTTTTAAGAAAAGTGTACCACGTGACCGTACAGGTGAAAATGTAAATAATAATAAACCACCTGACGAGAACGAGCCACACCCCCCATTGCGGAGGTCGGCTCGCCTCGTGAGCAAGAGTCAGTAAGCTGATGAAGAGAGGCAGACAAGTATATAGTTTTATATACGCCCTCGAAAACGTTACAATTGTGTGTGAATATAACATAGCTATGTATATAGATTTTTAAAAACTGTGAATTGAGTATTTTATTAATTTATATAGTGACAAGTTTTGGTGTTGTGTGTTATTTTTATCATCAAATTAAGCAGCGAGTGAAAGCCCAGTTGTTTTACAGAAGGTAAGACAAAAATGAAATTTTTATCATATATATATATATATATATATATATATATATGTATATATATATATATATATATATATATATATATATATATATATATATATATATATATATATATATATATATAAAATATATATATATATATATATAATATATATATATATATATATATATATATATATATATTTCACGTAGCAGTTTTTTATTTGTATTTGTATTAGCACACTGGAGGGGAGCTAGAGGGGGGGGGGGTGCGAGGGAGCAGGCTTTACTCCAATGCACCTTAAATTTTGTCTACAAAAAAAAAAAAAAAAAAAAAAAGACGGCAAGACCCGGGGGCCTATATCAAAAATAAAAAAACAGGCAAATATTAATATTAATTAATTAATGAGGACTTAATTATTTTGTTAGCATACACAATTTCCAATACACATATTTCACATTGCAGCTATACAGGGGAGCTAGGGGGGGTAGCGAGGAAACTGCAGCCTAAGATGCACCTGCAATTTTGTCTGAAAAAAAAAAAAAAAAAAAAAAAAAAAAAAAAAAAAAAAAAAAAACAGCGCGACTTTACAATTATAATTTGAAACCCTATATAAAACCTTAAAACAGTGAAATATGAGAGAGCATACATATATAAACAACATGGAAGCCAATAGAAAAGCACTAGTAATATCTAGTCTTATATGTGCACCAAAATAGCAGCGGTCCTAAAATGCAGCTGCATATATGTGATGCACATAATTAAATGCACTCGATCCTCTACTCACCTCATATGCAATGAGTCGAGCTACACTAGGTTCATAATCCAGCAATGTAAAATGTTCACTGTTCACATATAAAATAACAACAAACACACGCAAACAAAACTTATTATTTAACACACGATACACCGCGGCAGTTACAGCGATGTGAGCTCGCTCACTTTACAATGTTATCTACCGCACTGACTCGCCGCAACTGACGCAACTGCGGTACATGCGGCACAAGCACTGGAGATTTAAACATTCGTACCAACTTAACGGATACAATTTCACTAACTTTTGTAATCTTTTTTTTTTGTAATTTTTTTTTTGTAATTTTTTTTTGTAATTTTTTTTTGTTTGTAATGTTTTTTGTAATGTTTTTTTCTATATTTTTTTTAGGGGGGGGGGGGTGGGAGTTCAAACACTCGCTCGCTCGCTTATTGACTAATAAATAGAGCCCGGATTAAAATGCACTTTTTTTGAAAAAAGGCGCCTAAAAAGGCACTTTATTTTGGGAAAAAAGGCAAAAAAAAAAAAAAAAAAAAAAAAAAAAAAGCACTTTTAAAAAATGCAATATGGGATATAATAATAAAATGAAAATGAATTAATTTTTTTAGCATAATCTGAATGTTATCTTGATATTCTAATATAAATACAGATATTTTGATGAAATAAATAAATTCAAAATAAATATAAAGTACTTTGTTAATTTATAATTATATACTTTAAGAACTATTTAAATAAATTTAGCAATAAAGAATTTTTTATAGTATGAATGTTATAACAATGTAAAAAAATATATTTTTTTATTTTTAAATTTTATAATTTTTTTAATCAATCAAAATTGAAAATCATATTTTTTTTCTTTTTCTTTTCTTTCTTTTTCTTTATTTATTTATTTTTTTTTTGCATTTTTAGTACAAATTTCTACACATGTTTTTAAAAAAGGCAATAAAGGCACTTTTCAGAAAAAAAGACGTGAAAAAAAAGGCAAAAAAAAGGGGGGGGGGGGGAAAGGGCACTTTTTTTATTGGATTTTCCTGACTCTTACGATCGATGGAGATATGAAGTTTGAACAAAATAGACCCGGTGCATATTAAAGGCACTTTGCCTATATATACGAATCCGGGCTCTACTCTAATAAAGAAATAACTCATGTTTTGAGCCAGACTATATATGTGTAATTAAAAAAATTGTATGATTTTATCCTCAAAAAAAAAAAAAAAAAAAATTCTAATGACCATTTACATTGAAAAATGTATATTTTTTTTTTTAATTTTTCTCCACACTCCACACTGTGATTTTTCTCTGTTATAAACTTTCAAAAACAAAACTTATTGCCTCAAAAATATTTTCCCAAATTTAGTTTTGACTTTATTAAGTTGGTACTGCAAAGTAGAACCTAGAATCATGTGATCAGATCAGCTGTTAACAAAAATGTTTTGAACGTCACGCAAGGAGAAATAGGAGTTTAATTTAGTTTAAAGGGTTAATTAATTATTTGTGAACTTAATTAGCATATCCAGCGCATAGAGTATTTGTGTTCTAGTTTACATTTCGTACAAAGAAGCAGACAAATTGTAAAATGTCGGCGATACACGCAGCTAAGAAAGTTTTAAGAGCAGAGATGAAGAGAAGAATATCGGCGATGTCGCAACATCAGATATTGCAGGAGTCACAGCTCATCACAGCCAAGGTAATAGAGGTTACTGACGTATGTACTATGTCAACCAATGACAACTATTGGCAATTTCAAAACTGCATTTCACCCGTAACTCCGGAATGTCTGTATTGCCGGATACAGCTGTATTTTCGCACACTTCTCGTTGTCCAAGCCCGTCCACAGTTTTTCTACGGTTTCGGTAGTATACTAGCTATACTATACTACATATACTATGCTATGCTATGCTATGCTATGCTATGCTATGCTATGCTATGCTATGCTATGCTATACTATGCTATGCTATGCTATGCTATGCTATGCTATGCTATACTATACTATACTCTGCTATGCTATGCTATGCTATGCTATGCTATGCTATGCTATGCTATGCTATGCTATACTATACTAACTATACTATACCATACCATACCATACCATACCATACCATACCATACCATACCATACCATACTATACTATACTATACTATACTATACTATACTCTACTATACTATACTATAGGGTGTATGCGGATGACGTCATATTTATTGCGCTTGGAGGCCATACTGGAGTAGTGCACAACATTGCTCAGCATAGGACAAACTTCATTTAGGCCAATTTTCTGTGGGAAATTGGTTGATTTTTTGCTAATTATTATTTTTCTCACATACTTGAGATACTAATCCAACATATTTACAACATCAATGCTCTCAAAAATATCGCATAGTGGTTTTAAACTGGCGAAAAGATTTTTTGTCCTATGCCACCCATGTTATTGAGTTATCCAACATGGCGTCGACTTTAACATGAATTCATACACCCTATACTATACTATATACAGAGATAGTGTATACATAGTCAAAGAATGAGCACTCAAATAAAAAAGAGGACAAGACATACAGTGATGTTATTCAATCTATTACTGTGAAAGTTTTTCATTATCATATGCAGTACTTGTGTATGTAAAAATAGCAGTACATACGTATTCAGATGTAGTTATGTATGTGTTAACTGAAATCTCCATCTGATTGTATTAAAAGGCCATGATCAAATATAAATCAATTTTTTAATAAAATGTTAGATTATAATGAGGAAGACTAATGATTTTTGTGACACTATATTTGAGCCCATTTTTAGAAAAAGTATAATTAGTAAATTCTATTACCTGTGCCGTTAGTCATTTGTTTGAATTTGCAGCGGAGTCTGATCTTCTTCTGCAAATTTAGATACAAGAATTTGAAAATTCGCGTAATTTTTTAAATATGCTGTCCAAATTTGCAGAAGAAGATCAGACTCCGCTGCACATTCAAACAAATGACTAACGGCACAAGCTTCTTAAGGGCGTGGCCGCCACTTTTAAATAAGTAATTATTACTGAAATTTAAGTAATAAATGTAAATATTGACATCAAAAGAATCTACTAATTATACTCTTTCTAAAAATGTGATCAAATACTGTCACATAAATCTTTAGTCTTCGCCTCATTATGTTAGCAGTATAAATATTGTATACTAATGTGCTTATGTATTTTTAGCTGTTGTCCCACGAGTGGTTCGTCAAGAGTCAGCGTGTGGCCGTATACCTGAGCATGAGTGACGAGGTACATACTACATACATACTACAGTCTATCTTCTCTATACATAAGACTTGCTACATACCTAGGTAACTATAGTAACTATAGTAACTATAGTAACATGTACTATACATGTCAACTGTCTGTATACCTGAGCATGAGTGACGTGGTACATACTACATACATACTACAGTCTATCTTCTCTATACATAAGACTTGCTACATACCTAGGTAACTATAGTAACTATAGTAACTATAGTAACATGTACTATACATGTCAACTGTCTGTATACCTGAGCATGAGTGACGTGGTACATACTACATACATACTACAGTCTATCTTCTCTATACATAAGACTTGCTACATACCTAGGTAACTATAGTAACTATAGTAACATGTACTATACATGTCAACTGTCTGTATACCTGAGCATGAGTGACGAGGTACATACTACATACATACTACAGTCTATCTTCTCTATACATAAGACTTGCTACATACCTAGGTAACTATAGTAACTATAGTAACATGTACTATACATGTCAACTGTCTGTATACCTGAGCATGAGTGACGTGGTACATACTACATACATACTACAGTCTATCTTCTCTATACATAAGACTTGCTACATACCTAGGTAACTATAGTAACTATAGTAACTATAGTAACATGTACTATACATGTCAACTGTCTGTATACCTGAGCATGAGTGACGTGGTACATACTACATACATACTACAGTCTATCTTCTCTATACATAAGACTTGCTACATACCTAGGTAACTATAGTAACTATAGTAACTATAGTAACATGTACTATACATGTCAACTGTCTGTATACCTGAGCATGAGTGACGTGGTACATACTACATACATACTACAGTCTATCTTCTCTATACATAAGACTTGCTACATACCTAGGTAACTATAGTAACTATAGTAACTATAGTAACATGTACTATACATGTCAACTGTCTGTATACCTGAGCATGAGTGACGTGGTACATACTACATACATACTACAGTCTATCTTCTCTATACATAAGACTTGCTACATACCTAGGTAACTATAGTAACTATAGTAACTATAGTAACATGTACTATACATGTCAACTGTCTGTATACCTGAGCATGAGTGACGAGGTACATACTACATACATACTACAGTCTATCTTCTCTATACATAAGACTTGCTACATACCTAGGTAACTATAGTAACTATAGTAACTATAGTAACATGTACTATACATGTCAACTGTCTGTATACCTGAGCATGAGTGACGTGGTACATACTACATACATACTACAGTCTATCTTCTCTATACATAAGACTTGCTACATACCTAGGTAACTATAGTAACTATAGTAACTATAGTAACATGTACTATACATGTCAACTGTCTGTATACCTGAGCATGAGTGACGTGGTACATACTACATACATACTACAGTCTATCTTCTCTATACATAAGACTTGCTACATACCTAGGTAACTATAGTAACTATAGTAACTATAGTAACATGTACTATACATGTCAACTGTCTGTATACCTGAGCATGAGTGACGAGGTACATACTACATACATACTACAGTCTATCTTCTCTATACATAAGACTTGCTACATACCTAGGTAACTATAGTAACTATAGTAACTATAGTAACATGTACTATACATGTCAACTGTCTGTATACCTGAGCATGAGTGACGAGGTACATACTACATACATACTACAGTCTATCTTCTCTATACATAAGACTTGCTACATACCTAGGTAACTATAGTAACTATAGTAACTATAGTAACATGTACTATACATGTCAACTGTCTGTATACCTGAGCATGAGTGACGAGGTACATACTACATACATACTACAGTCTATCTTCTCTATACATAAGACTTGCTACATACCTAGGTAACTATAGTAACTATAGTAACATGTACTATACATGTCAACTGTCTGTATACCTGAGCATGAGTGACGTGGTACATACTACATACATACTACAGTCTATCTTCTCTATACATAAGACTTGCTACATACCTAGGTAACTATAGTAACTATAGTAACATGTACTATACATGTCAACTGTCTGTATACCTGAGCATGAGTGACGTGGTACATACTACATACATACTACAGTCTATCTTCTCTATACATAAGACTTGCTACATACCTAGGTAACTATAGTAACTATAGTAACTATAGTAACATGTACTATACATGTCAACTGTCTGTATACCTGAGCATGAGTGACGTGGTACATACTACATACATACTACAGTCTATCTTCTCTATACATAAGACTTGCTACATACCTAGGTAACTATAGTAACTATAGTAACATGTACTATACATGTCAACTGTCTGTATACCTGAGCATGAGTGACGAGGTACATACTACATACATACTACAGTCTATCTTCTCTATACATAAGACTTGCTACATACCTAGGTAACTATAGTAACTATAGTAACATGTACTATACATGTCAACTGTCTGTATACCTGAGCATGAGTGACGTGGTACATACTACATACATACTACAGTCTATCTTCTCTATACATAAGACTTGCTACATACCTAGGTAACTATAGTAACTATAGTAACTATAGTAACATGTACTATACATGTCAACTGTCTGTATACCTGAGCATGAGTGACGTGGTACATACTACATACATACTACAGTCTATCTTCTCTATACATAAGACTTGCTACATACCTAGGTAACTATAGTAACTATAGTAACTATAGTAACATGTACTATACATGTCAACTGTCTGTATACCTGAGCATGAGTGACGTGGTACATACTACATACATACTACAGTCTATCTTCTCTATACATAAGACTTGCTACATACCTAGGTAACTATAGTAACTATAGTAACTATAGTAACATGTACTATACATGTCAACTGTCTGTATACCTGAGCATGAGTGACGTGGTACATACTACATACATACTACAGTCTATCTTCTCTATACATAAGACTTGCTACATACCTAGGTAACTATAGTAACTATAGTAACTATAGTAACATGTACTATACATGTCAACTGTCTGTATACCTGAGCATGAGTGACGAGGTACATACTACATACATACTACAGTCTATCTTCTCTATACATAAGACTTGCTACATACCTAGGTAACTATAGTAACTATAGTAACTATAGTAACATGTACTATACATGTCAACTGTCTGTATACCTGAGCATGAGTGACGTGGTACATACTACATACATACTACAGTCTATCTTCTCTATACATAAGACTTGCTACATACCTAGGTAACTATAGTAACTATAGTAACTATAGTAACATGTACTATACATGTCAACTGTCTGTATACCTGAGCATGAGTGACGTGGTACATACTACATACATACTACAGTCTATCTTCTCTATACATAAGACTTGCTACATACCTAGGTAACTATAGTAACTATAGTAACTATAGTAACATGTACTATACATGTCAACTGTCTGTATACCTGAGCATGAGTGACGAGGTACATACTACATACATACTACAGTCTATCTTCTCTATACATAAGACTTGCTACATACCTAGGTAACTATAGTAACTATAGTAACTATAGTAACATGTACTATACATGTCAACTGTCTGTATACCTGAGCATGAGTGACGAGGTACATACTACATACATACTACAGTCTATCTTCTCTATACATAAGACTTGCTACATACCTAGGTAACTATAGTAACTATAGTAACTATAGTAACATGTACTATACATGTCAACTGTCTGTATACCTGAGCATGAGTGACGAGGTACATACTACATACATACTACAGTCTATCTTCTCTATACATAAGACTTGCTACATACCTAGGTAACTATAGTAACTATAGTAACATGTACTATACATGTCAACTGTCTGTATACCTGAGCATGAGTGACGTGGTACATACTACATACATACTACAGTCTATCTTCTCTATACATAAGACTTGCTACATACCTAGGTAACTATAGTAACTATAGTAACATGTACTATACATGTCAACTGTCTGTATACCTGAGCATGAGTGACGTGGTACATACTACATACATACTACAGTCTATCTTCTCTATACATAAGACTTGCTACATACCTAGGTAACTATAGTAACTATAGTAACTATAGTAACATGTACTATACATGTCAACTGTCTGTATACCTGAGCATGAGTGACGAGGTACATACTACATACATACTACAGTCTATCTTCTCTATACATAAGACTTGCTACATACCTAGGTAACTATAGTAACTATAGTAACATGTACTATACATGTCAACTGTCTGTATACCTGAGCATGAGTGACGTGGTACATACTACATACATACTACAGTCTATCTTCTCTATACATAAGACTTGCTACATACCTAGGTAACTATAGTAACTATAGTAACTATAGTAACATGTACTATACATGTCAACTGTCTGTATACCTGAGCATGAGTGACGTGGTACATACTACATACATACTACAGTCTATCTTCTCTATACATAAGACTTGCTACATACCTAGGTAACTATAGTAACTATAGTAACTATAGTAACATGTACTATACATGTCAACTGTCTGTATACCTGAGCATGAGTGACGAGGTACATACTACATACATACTACAGTCTATCTTCTCTATACATAAGACTTGCTACATACCTAGGTAACTATAGTAACTATAGTAACTATAGTAACATGTACTATACATGTCAACTGTCTGTATACCTGAGCATGAGTGACGAGGTACATACTACATACATACTACAGTCTATCTTCTCTATACATAAGACTTGCTACATACCTAGGTAACTATAGTAACTATAGTAACATGTACTATACATGTCAACTGTCTGTATACCTGAGCATGAGTGACGAGGTACATACTACATACATACTACAGTCTATCTTCTCTATACATAAGACTTGCTACATACCTAGGTAACTATAGTAACTATAGTAACTATAGTAACATGTACTATACATGTCAACTGTCTGTATACCTGAGCATGAGTGACGAGGTACATACTACATACATACTACAGTCTATCTTCTCTATACATAAGACTTGCTACATACCTAGGTAACTATAGTAACTATAGTAACTATAGTAACATGTACTATACATGTCAACTGTCTGTATACCTGAGCATGAGTGACGAGGTACATACTACATACATACTACAGTCTATCTTCTCTATACATAAGACTTGCTACATACCTAGGTAACTATAGTAACTATAGTAACTATAGTAACATGTACTATACATGTCAACTGTCTGTATACCTGAGCATGAGTGACGTGGTACATACTACATACATACTACAGTCTATCTTCTCTATACATAAGACTTGCTACATACCTAGGTAACTATAGTAACTATAGTAACTATAGTAACATGTACTATACATGTCAACTGTCTGTATACCTGAGCATGAGTGACGTGGTACATACTACATACATACTACAGTCTATCTTCT
Source organism: Ecdyonurus torrentis (assembly GCA_949318235.1). Lineage (NCBI taxonomy): Eukaryota > Metazoa > Arthropoda > Insecta > Ephemeroptera > Heptageniidae > Ecdyonurus > Ecdyonurus torrentis. The sequence goes on along the minus strand of OX439131.1, from coordinate 50,367,340 downwards.
CTATACATAAGACTTGCTACATACCTAGGTAACTATAGTAACTATAGTAACTATAGTAACATGTACTATACATGTCAACTGTCTGTATACCTGAGCATGAGTGACGTGGTACATACTACATACATACTACAGTCTATCTTCTCTATACATAAGACTTGCTACATACCTAGGTAACTATAGTAACTATAGTAACTATAGTAACATGTACTATACATGTCAACTGTCTGTATACCTGAGCATGAGTGACGTGGTACATACTACATACATACTACAGTCTATCTTCTCTATACATAAGACTTGCTACATACCTAGGTAACTATAGTAACTATAGTAACATGTACTATACATGTCAACTGTCTGTATACCTGAGCATGAGTGACGAGGTACATACTACATACATACTACAGTCTATCTTCTCTATACATAAGACTTGCTACATACCTAGGTAACTATAGTAACTATAGTAACATGTACTATACATGTCAACTGTCTGTATACCTGAGCATGAGTGACGTGGTACATACTACATACATACTACAGTCTATCTTCTCTATACATAAGACTTGCTACATACCTAGGTAACTATAGTAACTATAGTAACTATAGTAACATGTACTATACATGTCAACTGTCTGTATACCTGAGCATGAGTGACGAGGTACATACTACATACATACTACAGTCTATCTTCTCTATACATAAGACTTGCTACATACCTAGGTAACTATAGTAACTATAGTAACATGTACTATACATGTCAACTGTCTGTATACCTGAGCATGAGTGACGAGGTACATACTACATACATACTACAGTCTATCTTCTCTATACATAAGACTTGCTACATACCTAGGTAACTATAGTAACTATAGTAACATGTACTATACATGTCAACTGTCTGTATACCTGAGCATGAGTGACGAGGTACATACTACATACATACTACAGTCTATCTTCTCTATACATAAGACTTGCTACATACCTAGGTAACTATAGTAACTATAGTAACTATAGTAACATGTACTATACATGTCAACTGTCTGTATACCTGAGCATGAGTGACGAGGTACATACTACATACATACTACAGTCTATCTTCTCTATACATAAGACTTGCTACATACCTAGGTAACTATAGTAACTATAGTAACTATAGTAACATGTACTATACATGTCAACTGTCTGTATACCTGAGCATGAGTGACGTGGTACATACTACATACATACTACAGTCTATCTTCTCTATACATAAGACTTGCTACATACCTAGGTAACTATAGTAACTATAGTAACTATAGTAACATGTACTATACATGTCAACTGTCTGTATACCTGAGCATGAGTGACGTGGTACATACTACATACATACTACAGTCTATCTTCTCTATACATAAGACTTGCTACATACCTAGGTAACTATAGTAACTATAGTAACTATAGTAACATGTACTATACATGTCAACTGTCTGTATACCTGAGCATGAGTGACGTGGTACATACTACATACATACTACAGTCTATCTTCTCTATACATAAGACTTGCTACATACCTAGGTAACTATAGTAACTATAGTAACTATAGTAACATGTACTATACATGTCAACTGTCTGTATACCTGAGCATGAGTGACGAGGTACATACTACATACATACTACAGTCTATCTTCTCTATACATAAGACTTGCTACATACCTAGGTAACTATAGTAACTATAGTAACTATAGTAACATGTACTATACATGTCAACTGTCTGTATCATGGATATATAAACAGGATAGGAAGCTATTGTTGAAAAAACGATCCCTTAATGATGTAATTCAAATTTTCGCCGCAACAATGCAAGAATACAAAATTACGTATAAAAGTGGCGCTGTAGTCTGCGTGTGAATTTTAAAATTCACACACAGACTACAGCGCCACTTACATTTTACATGTTGATTGTTGCGGTGAAAATTGGAAGTACATCAACAAGGGTTCGTTTTTAGTATAGGGCAATAACACAGGAGCTCACGAGCCTGGTCTGTATACCTGAGCATGAGTGACGTGGTACATACTACATACATACTACAGTCTATCTTCTCTATACATAAGACTTGCTACATACCTAGGTAACTATAGTAACTATAGTAACTATAGTAACATGTACTATACATGTCAACTGTCTGTATACCTGAGCATGAGTGACGTGGTACATACTACATACATACTACAGTCTATCTTCTCTATACATAAGACTTGCTACATACCTAGGTAACTATAGTAACTATAGTAACATGTACTATACATGTCAACTGTCTGTATACCTGAGCATGAGTGACGTGGTACATACTACATACATACTACAGTCTATCTTCTCTATACATAAGACTTGCTACATACCTAGGTAACTATAGTAACTATAGTAACTATAGTAACATGTACTATACATGTCAACTGTCTGTATACCTGAGCATGAGTGACGTGGTACATACTACATACATACTACAGTCTATCTTCTCTATACATAAGACTTGCTACATACCTAGGTAACTATAGTAACTATAGTAACATGTACTATACATGTCAACTGTCTGTATACCTGAGCATGAGTGACGAGGTACATACTACATACATACTACAGTCTATCTTCTCTATACATAAGACTTGCTACATACCTAGGTAACTATAGTAACTATAGTAACATGTACTATACATGTCAACTGTCTGTATACCTGAGCATGAGTGACGTGGTACATACTACATACATACTACAGTCTATCTTCTCTATACATAAGACTTGCTACATACCTAGGTAACTATAGTAACTATAGTAACTATAGTAACATGTACTATACATGTCAACTGTCTGTATACCTGAGCATGAGTGACGTGGTACATACTACATACATACTACAGTCTATCTTCTCTATACATAAGACTTGCTACATACCTAGGTAACTATAGTAACTATAGTAACATGTACTATACATGTCAACTGTCTGTATACCTGAGCATGAGTGACGAGGTACATACTACATACATACTACAGTCTATCTTCTCTATACATAAGACTTGCTACATACCTAGGTAACTATAGTAACTATAGTAACTATAGTAACATGTACTATACATGTCAACTGTCTGTATACCTGAGCATGAGTGACGAGGTACATACTACATACATACTACAGTCTATCTTCTCTATACATAAGACTTGCTACATACCTAGGTAACTATAGTAACTATAGTAACTATAGTAACATGTACTATACATGTCAACTGTCTGTATACCTGAGCATGAGTGACGTGGTACATACTACATACATACTACAGTCTATCTTCTCTATACATAAGACTTGCTACATACCTAGGTAACTATAGTAACTATAGTAACTATAGTAACATGTACTATACATGTCAACTGTCTGTATACCTGAGCATGAGTGACGTGGTACATACTACATACATACTACAGTCTATCTTCTCTATACATAAGACTTGCTACATACCTAGGTAACTATAGTAACTATAGTAACATGTACTATACATGTCAACTGTCTGTATACCTGAGCATGAGTGACGTGGTACATACTACATACATACTACAGTCTATCTTCTCTATACATAAGACTTGCTACATACCTAGGTAACTATAGTAACTATAGTAACATGTACTATACATGTCAACTGTCTGTATACCTGAGCATGAGTGACGTGGTACATACTACATACATACTACAGTCTATCTTCTCTATACATAAGACTTGCTACATACCTAGGTAACTATAGTAACTATAGTAACTATAGTAACATGTACTATACATGTCAACTGTCTGTATACCTGAGCATGAGTGACGAGGTACATACTACATACATACTACAGTCTATCTTCTCTATACATAAGACTTGCTACATACCTAGGTAACTATAGTAACTATAGTAACATGTACTATACATGTCAACTGTCTGTATACCTGAGCATGAGTGACGTGGTACATACTACATACATACTACAGTCTATCTTCTCTATACATAAGACTTGCTACATACCTAGGTAACTATAGTAACTATAGTAACATGTACTATACATGTCAACTGTCTGTATACCTGAGCATGAGTGACGTGGTACATACTACATACATACTACAGTCTATCTTCTCTATACATAAGACTTGCTACATACCTAGGTAACTATAGTAACTATAGTAACTATAGTAACATGTACTATACATGTCAACTGTCTGTATACCTGAGCATGAGTGACGAGGTACATACTACATACATACTACAGTCTATCTTCTCTATACATAAGACTTGCTACATACCTAGGTAACTATAGTAACTATAGTAACATGTACTATACATGTCAACTGTCTGTATACCTGAGCATGAGTGACGTGGTACATACTACATACATACTACAGTCTATCTTCTCTATACATAAGACTTGCTACATACCTAGGTAACTATAGTAACTATAGTAACTATAGTAACATGTACTATACATGTCAACTGTCTGTATACCTGAGCATGAGTGACGTGGTACATACTACATACATACTACAGTCTATCTTCTCTATACATAAGACTTGCTACATACCTAGGTAACTATAGTAACTATAGTAACTATAGTAACATGTACTATACATGTCAACTGTCTGTATACCTGAGCATGAGTGACGAGGTACATACTACATACATACTACAGTCTATCTTCTCTATACATAAGACTTGCTACATACCTAGGTAACTATAGTAACTATAGTAACTATAGTAACATGTACTATACATGTCAACTGTCTGTATACCTGAGCATGAGTGACGAGGTACATACTACATACATACTACAGTCTATCTTCTCTATACATAAGACTTGCTACATACCTAGGTAACTATAGTAACTATAGTAACATGTACTATACATGTCAACTGTCTGTATACCTGAGCATGAGTGACGAGGTACATACTACATACATACTACAGTCTATCTTCTCTATACATAAGACTTGCTACATACCTAGGTAACTATAGTAACTATAGTAACTATAGTAACATGTACTATACATGTCAACTGTCTGTATACCTGAGCATGAGTGACGAGGTACATACTACATACATACTACAGTCTATCTTCTCTATACATAAGACTTGCTACATACCTAGGTAACTATAGTAACTATAGTAACTATAGTAACATGTACTATACATGTCAACTGTCTGTATACCTGAGCATGAGTGACGAGGTACATACTACATACATACTACAGTCTATCTTCTCTATACATAAGACTTGCTACATACCTAGGTAACTATAGTAACTATAGTAACTATAGTAACATGTACTATACATGTCAACTGTCTGTATACCTGAGCATGAGTGACGTGGTACATACTACATACATACTACAGTCTATCTTCTCTATACATAAGACTTGCTACATACCTAGGTAACTATAGTAACTATAGTAACTATAGTAACATGTACTATACATGTCAACTGTCTGTATACCTGAGCATGAGTGACGTGGTACATACTACATACATACTACAGTCTATCTTCTCTATACATAAGACTTGCTACATACCTAGGTAACTATAGTAACTATAGTAACTATAGTAACATGTACTATACATGTCAACTGTCTGTATACCTGAGCATGAGTGACGTGGTACATACTACATACATACTACAGTCTATCTTCTCTATACATAAGACTTGCTACATACCTAGGTAACTATAGTAACTATAGTAACTATAGTAACATGTACTATACATGTCAACTGTCTGTATACCTGAGCATGAGTGACGTGGTACATACTACATACATACTACAGTCTATCTTCTCTATACATAAGACTTGCTACATACCTAGGTAACTATAGTAACTATAGTAACATGTACTATACATGTCAACTGTCTGTATACCTGAGCATGAGTGACGAGGTACATACTACATACATACTACAGTCTATCTTCTCTATACATAAGACTTGCTACATACCTAGGTAACTATAGTAACTATAGTAACATGTACTATACATGTCAACTGTCTGTATACCTGAGCATGAGTGACGTGGTACATACTACATACATACTACAGTCTATCTTCTCTATACATAAGACTTGCTACATACCTAGGTAACTATAGTAACTATAGTAACTATAGTAACATGTACTATACATGTCAACTGTCTGTATACCTGAGCATGAGTGACGAGGTACATACTACATACATACTACAGTCTATCTTCTCTATACATAAGACTTGCTACATACCTAGGTAACTATAGTAACTATAGTAACATGTACTATACATGTCAACTGTCTGTATACCTGAGCATGAGTGACGAGGTACATACTACATACATACTACAGTCTATCTTCTCTATACATAAGACTTGCTACATACCTAGGTAACTATAGTAACTATAGTAACTATAGTAACATGTACTATACATGTCAACTGTCTGTATACCTGAGCATGAGTGACGAGGTACATACTACATACATACTACAGTCTATCTTCTCTATACATAAGACTTGCTACATACCTAGGTAACTATAGTAACTATAGTAACTATAGTAACATGTACTATACATGTCAACTGTCTGTATACCTGAGCATGAGTGACGTGGTACATACTACATACATACTACAGTCTATCTTCTCTATACATAAGACTTGCTACATACCTAGGTAACTATAGTAACTATAGTAACTATAGTAACATGTACTATACATGTCAACTGTCTGTATACCTGAGCATGAGTGACGTGGTACATACTACATACATACTACAGTCTATCTTCTCTATACATAAGACTTGCTACATACCTAGGTAACTATAGTAACTATAGTAACTATAGTAACATGTACTATACATGTCAACTGTCTGTATACCTGAGCATGAGTGACGTGGTACATACTACATACATACTACAGTCTATCTTCTCTATACATAAGACTTGCTACATACCTAGGTAACTATAGTAACTATAGTAACATGTACTATACATGTCAACTGTCTGTATACCTGAGCATGAGTGACGTGGTACATACTACATACATACTACAGTCTATCTTCTCTATACATAAGACTTGCTACATACCTAGGTAACTATAGTAACTATAGTAACATGTACTATACATGTCAACTGTCTGTATACCTGAGCATGAGTGACGTGGTACATACTACATACATACTACAGTCTATCTTCTCTATACATAAGACTTGCTACATACCTAGGTAACTATAGTAACTATAGTAACTATAGTAACATGTACTATACATGTCAACTGTCTGTATACCTGAGCATGAGTGACGAGGTACATACTACATACATACTACAGTCTATCTTCTCTATACATAAGACTTGCTACATACCTAGGTAACTATAGTAACTATAGTAACTATAGTAACATGTACTATACATGTCAACTGTCTGTATACCTGAGCATGAGTGACGTGGTACATACTACATACATACTACAGTCTATCTTCTCTATACATAAGACTTGCTACATACCTAGGTAACTATAGTAACTATAGTAACTATAGTAACATGTACTATACATGTCAACTGTCTGTATACCTGAGCATGAGTGACGAGGTACATACTACATACATACTACAGTCTATCTTCTCTATACATAAGACTTGCTACATACCTAGGTAACTATAGTAACTATAGTAACTATAGTAACATGTACTATACATGTCAACTGTCTGTATACCTGAGCATGAGTGACGAGGTACATACTACATACATACTACAGTCTATCTTCTCTATACATAAGACTTGCTACATACCTAGGTAACTATAGTAACTATAGTAACTATAGTAACATGTACTATACATGTCAACTGTCTGTATCATGGATATATAAACAGGATAGGAAGCTATTGTTGAAAAAACGATCCCTTAATGATGTAATTCAAATTTTCGCCGCAACAATGCAAGAATACAAAATTACGTATAAAAGTGGCGCTGTAGTCTGCGTGTGAATTTTAAAATTCACACACAGACTACAGCGCCACTTACATTTTACATGTTGATTGTTGCGGTGAAAATTGGAAGTACATCAACAAGGGTTCGTTTTTAGTATAGGGCAATAACACAGGAGCTCACGAGCCTGGTCTGTATACCTGAGCATGAGTGACGTGGTACATACTACATACATACTACAGTCTATCTTCTCTATACATAAGACTTGCTACATACCTAGGTAACTATAGTAACTATAGTAACTATAGTAACATGTACTATACATGTCAACTGTCTGTATACCTGAGCATGAGTGACGTGGTACATACTACATACATACTACAGTCTATCTTCTCTATACATAAGACTTGCTACATACCTAGGTAACTATAGTAACTATAGTAACATGTACTATACATGTCAACTGTCTGTATACCTGAGCATGAGTGACGAGGTACATACTACATACATACTACAGTCTATCTTCTCTATACATAAGACTTGCTACATACCTAGGTAACTATAGTAACTATAGTAACTATAGTAACATGTACTATACATGTCAACTGTCTGTATACCTGAGCATGAGTGACGAGGTACATACTACATACATACTACAGTCTATCTTCTCTATACATAAGACTTGCTACATACCTAGGTAACTATAGTAACTATAGTAACTATAGTAACATGTACTATACATGTCAACTGTCTGTATACCTGAGCATGAGTGACGAGGTACATACTACATACATACTACAGTCTATCTTCTCTATACATAAGACTTGCTACATACCTAGGTAACTATAGTAACTATAGTAACTATAGTAACATGTACTATACATGTCAACTGTCTGTATACCTGAGCATGAGTGACGAGGTACATACTACATACATACTACAGTCTATCTTCTCTATACATAAGACTTGCTACATACCTAGGTAACTATAGTAACTATAGTAACATGTACTATACATGTCAACTGTCTGTATACCTGAGCATGAGTGACGAGGTACATACTACATACATACTACAGTCTATCTTCTCTATACATAAGACTTGCTACATACCTAGGTAACTATAGTAACTATAGTAACTATAGTAACATGTACTATACATGTCAACTGTCTGTATACCTGAGCATGAGTGACGTGGTACATACTACATACATACTACAGTCTATCTTCTCTATACATAAGACTTGCTACATACCTAGGTAACTATAGTAACTATAGTAACTATAGTAACATGTACTATACATGTCAACTGTCTGTATACCTGAGCATGAGTGACGTGGTACATACTACATACATACTACAGTCTATCTTCTCTATACATAAGACTTGCTACATACCTAGGTAACTATAGTAACTATAGTAACATGTACTATACATGTCAACTGTCTGTATACCTGAGCATGAGTGACGAGGTACATACTACATACATACTACAGTCTATCTTCTCTATACATAAGACTTGCTACATACCTAGGTAACTATAGTAACTATAGTAACTATAGTAACATGTACTATACATGTCAACTGTCTGTATACCTGAGCATGAGTGACGAGGTACATACTACATACATACTACAGTCTATCTTCTCTATACATAAGACTTGCTACATACCTAGGTAACTATAGTAACTATAGTAACTATAGTAACATGTACTATACATGTCAACTGTCTGTATACCTGAGCATGAGTGACGAGGTACATACTACATACATACTACAGTCTATCTTCTCTATACATAAGACTTGCTACATACCTAGGTAACTATAGTAACTATAGTAACTATAGTAACATGTACTATACATGTCAACTGTCTGTATACCTGAGCATGAGTGACGAGGTACATACTACATACATACTACAGTCTATCTTCTCTATACATAAGACTTGCTACATACCTAGGTAACTATAGTAACTATAGTAACATGTACTATACATGTCAACTGTCTGTATACCTGAGCATGAGTGACGAGGTACATACTACATACATACTACAGTCTATCTTCTCTATACATAAGACTTGCTACATACCTAGGTAACTATAGTAACTATAGTAACTATAGTAACATGTACTATACATGTCAACTGTCTGTATACCTGAGCATGAGTGACGTGGTACATACTACATACATACTACAGTCTATCTTCTCTATACATAAGACTTGCTACATACCTAGGTAACTATAGTAACTATAGTAACTATAGTAACATGTACTATACATGTCAACTGTCTGTATACCTGAGCATGAGTGACGTGGTACATACTACATACATACTACAGTCTATCTTCTCTATACATAAGACTTGCTACATACCTAGGTAACTATAGTAACTATAGTAACTATAGTAACATGTACTATACATGTCAACTGTCTGTATACCTGAGCATGAGTGACGAGGTACATACTACATACATACTACAGTCTATCTTCTCTATACATAAGACTTGCTACATACCTAGGTAACTATAGTAACTATAGTAACTATAGTAACATGTACTATACATGTCAACTGTCTGTATACCTGAGCATGAGTGACGAGGTACATACTACATACATACTACAGTCTATCTTCTCTATACATAAGACTTGCTACATACCTAGGTAACTATAGTAACTATAGTAACTATAGTAACATGTACTATACATGTCAACTGTCTGTATACCTGAGCATGAGTGACGAGGTACATACTACATACATACTACAGTCTATCTTCTCTATACATAAGACTTGCTACATACCTAGGTAACTATAGTAACTATAGTAACATGTACTATACATGTCAACTGTCTGTATACCTGAGCATGAGTGACGTGGTACATACTACATACATACTACAGTCTATCTTCTCTATACATAAGACTTGCTACATACCTAGGTAACTATAGTAACTATAGTAACTATAGTAACATGTACTATACATGTCAACTGTCTGTATACCTGAGCATGAGTGACGTGGTACATACTACATACATACTACAGTCTATCTTCTCTATACATAAGACTTGCTACATACCTAGGTAACTATAGTAACTATAGTAACTATAGTAACATGTACTATACATGTCAACTGTCTGTATACCTGAGCATGAGTGACGAGGTACATACTACATACATACTACAGTCTATCTTCTCTATACATAAGACTTGCTACATACCTAGGTAACTATAGTAACTATAGTAACTATAGTAACATGTACTATACATGTCAACTGTCTGTATACCTGAGCATGAGTGACGAGGTACATACTACA
>OX439131.1:50323604-50351104 GCA_949318235.1 Ecdyonurus torrentis | reverse complement strand
ACTTGACCATGATGTCGTAGTGGACACTGTGCTGTGTGTGGACTGACCAGTCAATGTGATGTTCAGCACTGCAGTCACGTCCTCCACGTACCATAGCACTGTGTCTGTCAGTACAGCTGGTGTCCAGTGTACCTACACTTGACCATGATGTCGTAGTGGACACTGTGCTGTGTGTGGACTGACCAGTCAATGTGATGTTCAGCACTGCAGTCACGTCCTCCACGTACCATAGCACTGTGTCTGTCAGTACAGCTGGTGTCCAGTGTACCTACACTTGACCATGATGTCGTAGTGGACACTGTGCTGTGTGTGGACTGACCAGTCAATGTGATGTTCAGCACTGCAGTCACGTCCTCCACGTACCATAGCACTGTGTCTGTCAGTACAGCTGGTGTCCAGTGTACCTACACTTGACCATGATGTCGTAGTGGACACTGTGCTGTGTGTGGACTGACCAGTCAATGTGATGTACAGCACTGCAGTCACGTCCTCCACGTACCATAGCACTGTGTCTGTCAGTGCAGCTGGTGTCCAGTGTACCTACACTTGACCATGATGTCGTAGTGGACACTGTGCTGTGTGTGGACTGACCAGTCAATGTGATGTTCAGCACTGCAGTCACGTCCTCCACGTACCATAGCACTGTGTCTGTCAGTACAGCTGGTGTCCAGTGTACCTACACTTGACCATGATGTCGTAGTGGACACTGTGCTGTGTGTGGACTGACCAGTCAATGTGATGTTCAGCACTGCAGTCACGTCCTCCACGTACCATAGCACTGTGTCTGTCAGTGCAGCTGGTGTCCAGTGTACCTACACTTGACCACGATGTCGTAGTGGACACTGTGCTGTGTGTGGACTGACTGACTGACCAGTCAATGTGATGTTCAGCACTGCAGTCACGTCCTCCACGTACCATAGCACTGTGTCTGTCAGTGCAGCTGGTGTCCAGTGTACCTACACTTGACCATGATGTCGTAGTGGACACTGTGCTGTGTGTGGACTGACCAGTCAATGTGATGTACAGCACTGCAGTCACGTCCTCCACGTACCATAGCACTGTGTCTGTCAGTGCAGCTGGTGTCCAGTGTACCTACACTTGACCATGATGTCGTAGTGGACACTGTGCTGTGTGTGGACTGACCAGTCAATGTGATGTTCAGCACTGCAGTCACGTCCTCCACGTACCATAGCACTGTGTCTGTCAGTGCAGCTGGTGTCCAGTGTACCTACACTTGACCACGATGTCGTAGTGGACACTGTGCTGTGTGTGGACTGACCAGTCAATGTGATGTTCAGCACTGCAGTCACGTCCTCCACGTACCATAGCACTGTGTCTGTCAGTACAGCTGGTGTCCAGTGTACCTACACTTGACCATGATGTCGTAGTGGACACTGTGCTGTGTGTGGACTGACCAGTCAATGTGATGTTCAGCACTGCAGTCACGTCCTCCACGTACCATAGCTCTGTGTCTGTCAGTGCAGCTGGTGTCCAGTGTACCTACACTTGACCATGATGTCGTAGTGGACACTGTGCTGTGTGTGGACTGACCAGTCAATGTGATGTTCAGCACTGCAGTCACGTCCTCCACGTACCATAGCACTGTGTCTGTCAGTACAGCTGGTGTCCAGTGTACCTACACTTGACCATGATGTCGTAGTGGACACTGTGCTGTGTGTGGACTGACCAGTCAATGTGATGTTCAGCACTGCAGTCACGTCCTCCACGTACCATAGCACTGTGTCTGTCAGTGCAGCTGGTGTCCAGTGTACCTACACTTGACCATGATGTCGTAGTGGACACTGTGCTGTGTGTGGACTGACTGACTGACTGACCAGCAGGGGTAGAAGTGAGGCGGGACCTGTCCCGCCATGAGATTTCCAGGCGGGACATGTCCCACCTAGTTTTAGGATGAACAGCAGCAAATATAATTGTTCATTATTAATTAAATGTAAGGGGGATCCACCCCCTTAACCCCCGCAAGGGGCTCCGCCCCCTTGACCCCCTTCAGGGGGAGGGGGCTCCGCCCCCCCCCCTGACCCCCCCACGAACAGGTCCCGCCATGAGAATGAAACCACTTCTACCCCTTGCTGACCAGTCAATGTGGCCACATTTGGGCAGAGATAGAAAAAAGTCATAACATCTTTTTTTTTAGGATTATTTAGAAATTCTCAATTTTTTTTTTTACCAAATTTATTTCTACCAATATATTTCTAGCGTTTTTTTTTTTTTTTTCTTTTTAATAGCACATAAAAATACAATTATTTTTTTTTAACCAAATTCTTTACTTCTGCATTTTAAAAGCACACTTTTCCTGATTTTTTTTTATATGATATGAAATCCTGCTAGCACATAGATTAAAAAAAATAATAAACGTTTTTTTTTTTTTTTTAGTTTATAATATCCTAATTTTTTTCTTTGTGCTATATATCTATGTGTTATTATATAATCTGTTCTCTATGGTAAGACCAGTGCATGTTGTACTTTATACTATTTCTTAATTGTAAATATATGTGACCTCAGTGCAGTACAGTTTTGTGTTAAACTTGAAGTCGAACGACACTAAATTAATGTACATTTTTCTTTGCTATGAAAAAGTTATGAGTCTATCATTATTTATATGTAACCCATGATATGGGTTATCTATTTCATACATAACCCATGACTTGGGTTGACCAAGGGCTAGACCCAATGTCGCTGTGTTCATATTGACCTTTTGTAATTGTAAATATTGCTAATGAACCACTTACAATGAACAAAGAATAATTTGAAACATTCTTATAACTGATTTCTTATAGAAAAATCATTTTCCCCTACTTGTTACATTTCATATATTGCAAGTGGTTCATGTTCAAAATAAAAATAATTCAGAATTTTCTTAATAATTCCACATTACAAAATTGTGTTCTTAATTTCTAGTAAAAAGTTAAACTAATGTTAATTAAACTTAAATAATTAAGTGTAGATTGGAATTTGTTATTTAAAACATGTACAATGTAAAACAATATAATTGTGTTGTGCTATGTGTTAATCATTGTCATTTTATATACATTACCAGTGCTATATATGTGATATATTATGTATGTATATGTATGTACATATATGTATATATCGACAAAATCAAATAGTAACCTCGTATCTTAGATTTTGATGTTTTCAAGTTTACAGTAGCACTGTAGCTCAGAAAAAAAAATACAAAAAAATTAACTTTTATTTTATCCTAAGGCACATGTATTGCACATTACTTCAGCTCAGTTTCAAACTTTGCCAACTGGTGGTGTCTTTGTAATTAACTAATTAGTAACAAAAAAATGATTTTTTTTGTGTAATTTTTAAAACAATGATTTTAAAAGTGCATTACCTCTGAAAGTACATGAGATAAAAAGTAAAACTATTGTTAATTAAACTTAAATAATTAAGTGTAGATTGGAAATTGTTATTTAAAACATGTACAATGTAAAACAATATAATTTTATTGTGCTATGTGTTAATCATTGTCATTTTATATACATTACCAGTGCTATATGTGTGATATGTGTATGTATATGTATATGTACACTTCCCCCAGATAAATATGACCCGTCAAGTTAAAGTTTCCTCGTCATATATTTAACATTTGGAGAAATGAACGCTGCGGTCATATTTATCTGGTGGGAGTGTTCATATACCAAAATTTATTTAAAATATATATAGTGATATATGTGTATGTATGTATATGAAGTGTTTAGGGCGTGCAATCAGGTACTGCAGGATTTGACTACAAAATTTGTAAAAAAGAAAATTTTAAAATTCTGCTCAGTGATATGTATATACATATATATATATATATATATATATATATATATATATATATATATATATATATATATATATATATATATATATATATATATGATGCGAGGAACATTTTTTAGGCTGATATGTTTTACCAATACAAAATTTATAATCCTAAAGTGATTTTCAGCTTCAAAACCCTTGCATGTAGTTTCAAAGTTACGTTTTTATGCGTATTCTGGCCAAAGGGGTTGGTAGCATTTTTTTTTATTTTTTTTTAATGCATGGCATGAATAATCAATATTTCCTACTTTTATTGGAAAATTTTATCTCATACTGTATATGTACTTTCAGAGTAAATGCAACTCTTAAAATTAAAATCATGGTTTTTTGAAAATTACACAAAAAAAAAAAAAAAAAAAAAAAAACAGTTGAAAATAAAATTGAAAAAAAAAAAAAAAAAAAAAAAAAAAACAGTTGAAAAAAAAAGTTGAAAAAAACCCAGTTGAAAATAAAATTGAAAAAAAAAAAAAAAAAAAAAACAGTTCAGTTATTATAAACTGACATATAGATGACCAAAGCCCTTCAGTAGCCCCGCAAACTTGTGATCATTCTGCGAGATATGCAACTTGTCCAGTATCTTTTACGTCATAGTTACGGCTTTACTATAGGGTGTATGCGGATGACGTCATATTTAATGCACTTGGAGGCCATACTGGAGTAGTAAATAACATTGCTCAGCATAGGACAAACTTTGTTTAAGCCAAATTTCTTTGGGAAATCAGTTAATTTTTTGTTCATGTTATTTTTCTCACATACTTGAGATACTAATTCAACATATTTACAACATCAATGCTCTCAAAAATATTGCATAGTGTTTTAAACTGGCAAAATGTGTTATTTTTCCTATGTCACCCATGTTATTGAGGTATCCAACATGGCGGCGACTTTAACATGAATGCATACACCCTTATTGTAGCGGGTTGCATATCTGGCAGGATGATCACAAGTTAGCGTGGCTACTGAAGGTGTTTGGGTCATCATATGTCAGTTTACAAACAGTTCTTGTCATTATCTAACATTGAAGAAGACATCTTGTAACCTATCAACTTACTCTTTAAGGTGTTACCTGAGTTTGTGAGGTGACTAGAAGATGTCCACAGGTTCAGGTTGGGTAACATCTTGGTAGCTCAGTAATATTTACCTTGTATAATATATCTGGTATAAGCAATCTAGTTTTTTAACAAATTGATAATATGTTTTTAGCAATTAAATTTACATTAATATATTTTAAATGTTAGTTTTTTTTTTTTTTTTTTTTTTTTTTTTTTTTTTTTTTTTTTTTTTTCACCCTTTGAAAATAAGCCATGATAAATTTGAAAGAAAAATCTAGGAGAAACCAGCGCTGGTCTTACCATAGTGAAGAGAGATAGCCCTATAGTTTTTCTCCAAGTGTGTAATGACTGATGAAGACACTCCAACTCTCTATCATATATTTTATATGAACATATTGATTATATCTCTAAAAAATTAGCTTCTACTATTTTTGCTATAAATGAGTTAAAATATGAAAGCCAAATAGACTGTCTAATCACAATGTATTATGCTAATTTTCATTGTCATGTAAAATATGGTATAGAGTATGTTGGGGTAATTCAGTGGATGCAATTAGAGTTTTCATGCAGGTTACAAAAGAAAGTGATAAGAATTATATGTGGAGCTAAATATAGATCTGAGTTTAGAGAATTGTATAAAATATTAACTGTTTTAACTGTTCCATGTCTTTATATACTTGAATGTGCCATCAAAGTCAAAGTAAAGTATTATTCTTATGACGCGTAAACCTCCAATTTTTGACTAATCATGAAATTAAACATTGCCATAACACAAGTAAAATGTAAATACAAAATATCTATATATATGTTTATAAAAGAACTGAAATGTATAATAGAGGTCCTTTTTGTGGTTGTTTGGAAATATATAACAGTTTGCCATTAGAATTAAGAAAACAAAACGACCCAACTAGATTTAAAAAAGAACTTAAAATCTTACTATTAATTAAACAAGATTACTCAGTGGATGAATTTTTACAGGACCAATTCTAATATTTTTGTATCTTATATTTTTTTTAATATGTTATGTAATTTTTGAATGTGTTTTATTGACAGGCATTCTAATTGTGTTTATATATATATATATATATATATATATATATATATATATATATATATATATATATATATATATATATATATATATATATAGGATATATATATGTATATAATGTACAATAACATAATTAAGCGGATACACTTTTGTGTATTTTGATTGTAGGATGTAAGAAATGAATAAATATATTTTGAATTTTGAATTCAACAAGGCGTCGACTTTAAAATGAATGCATACACCCTATATATATATATATATATATATATATATATATATATATATATATATATATATATATATATATATATATATATATATATATATATATATACATATATATATATATATATATATATATATATATATATATATATATATATATATATATATATTAAATTTACTTAAATATATTTTATAAGACATTTGTAATAGCTAGGTTTTGACAGTTGTATTGACATGCTAATGTAAGGATATGTTGTGGTATATTATGTTTAAAATAAAAATTGACATGTATATATTTTATTGCATATAACAGCAAAGAAAGTGGTTTTATTGTCTAGATAATAATATTACATAATCACATATAAATATTTACATACTACTTAATTACTTAATTAGTGTCTTTTAGCACCTGGCTCAGCTAGCATGCTTGCTTTCTGAACCTCATTTGAGTCACTACAACCAACACTTTGGCTCAAATTAACATTATACAGCAGGGGGTGGGGGGCAGATCAAATCAACATTATACTGCAGGGTGGGGGGGGGATATATTGTAGCACCTGGCTCAGCTAGCATGCTTGCTTTCTGAACCACATTTGAGTCACTACAACCAACACTTTGGCTCAAATTAACATTATACAGCAGGGGGTGGGGGGCAGATCAAATCAACATTATACAGCAGGGGGGGGGGGCAAAGATTTTTTTACTTGCACGTAAAAAATGTATCTGCATATAGTTGATATTTCGACTTTTTTCATAATAAATTCTTTAGATACATACTAAACTTTTTATAATCTAAATAGTTAACTATTTACCACTAAAGAAATTGCGTTTGTACTAACGAGTTACTGTTTAAACTTTTTGCAAGAGAGTTATTGTTTAGTACTAAAGAGTTATTGATATGTATCGGAATAATTTATTAAATTTATGTTTTCTATGTGCAATTTTGAATTTAATATGGTAATTTCTTCAGATGAAAAGCTGTGACAATCAGTACAAGGAGGGGGAGGGGGGAGGGGAATTGAACATAATCTCTGAACTACATTGTAGTCATCACAACCCATATCTGGCTCCAGGCTCGGACTGGCCATAAGAGCAAGTCCGCAATTGCGGACGTGGCCCCCCCTGTTTGGAGGCCCCTAAGGCCCAAAAACGGGCGTAACTAGGGTGTTACGCCCCATTTGTGGCCCCTAAAGAGGGTGTTACACCCCTTTTGCGGACGAGGCCCCTTGATTGCCAGTCCGACCCTGTCTGGCTCAAACATCACAGCAGAGGAGGGGACACAAATCAGTTTTTTTATTATGCAATTTCAAAGTCAATATAGTAAAAACTTCCTATGTTAAAAACTTAAGGGCCTAACTGTACCACGTTCAGATAAGGGGGCTATGAAATGATCATCAGGTTTTAAGTATTATTTACAGCACGCGTGAGATTTACGAAAATTACGAAATTTGAGCATTATAAAAATTTGGAAGAATGTAAAAACAAATGAAGGCGTTCACATTACTTTTTGAAAATTACATGGGAATGGATTTAATAATTAATAATATAAATTAAAAATAAATATTTTAAAGAAAAGTGTTTTAAAAATTGGAAAAAAAAATTGAAAAAAGGAATATATCTAACGTATATTTAAAATTTTGTCGTTTTTTATTTGAAAACAATAGTGTTCGTTTTGTTTGAAATAAGTAATGTACAAAACATTATTATGAAAATATATATAGTTCTTATTTTAGCGATTTCCGGTCTAAATCTACGATAATGTGGCTAAGGATCCCAATTTAAAAAAATTTAATGAAAAATCTTTACAAATTAAATTTCAATTACTCCAAAAAAGTGCCAAAAAAAAATTAATAACAATAATAATAAAAAAAAATCTTTACAACCTAAATTTTAATTTTCAGCCTAAAATCAATTTGCAACATAATCAAATGTAAAGTTTTCTATATGCTGAATGGTGCAGTGAAAACAAAAATGTGTCAATTTGACCCACTTGTGGTTTGCAATTACTCAAATGTTCCTTCAGAATGGTAACTTTAACTATATTAATAATAAAAAAATTAGTTAAATATATTAAATTAAGATCATTAATTTATTAATAATTATTAATTAAAAATGACTCCATATAGATGACTATAATTATATAGATAATAAAAATATATATACATACATCATACATTATTTAAATATAGACCCCTTGCGCTTTGTCGCCATGTTTGTGGTGCCTAATGCATTGTCCAGCATAGGGCAAACATCATTTCTACTAATTTTTACATAAAAATAGTTTATTTCAACTGAACGAATTTTTATGATATTCTTGTAGCTTATTAGGAGCTACAAATAAGGCTTTGATTGAGCTTGGAAGCTTCTTTTACTATTAAAAATGATGTTTTCCTATGCTGGCCTATGTATTTCTGACCAACAAAATGGCGGCTCTTAAATATGAGTGCAACTGGTCTATGGGACAGAGAGACAAGAACCATAAAAAGCAGAATACAATATTTTTAAAATGCGGTTTGAAAATTGTCCACTACTTTTTTCTAACAAATCATACAGAAAAAAAAAAAAAAAAAATCGACGCCATATTTGGGCACTAAATAACATGTATGGGCTATTATGGGAAAATGACTCATTTTGCCATTAATTGGCAATATTTTGAGCAATAATAGTTGCTATACTTTTGAATTACATTTTAAATACCCATTTTCTATAGGAAATTATAGTTATATTGTTTTGTTCATGTTATTTTTCTCACATACTTGAGATACTAATTCAACATATTTACAACATCAATGCTCTCAAAAATATTGCATAGTGGTTTTAAACTGACAAAATGTGACATTTTCCTATGTTGGCCCATATTATTTAGAACTCACTTATGACGTCGACTTTAACATGAATGAAAACACACTATAAGAAATGTTTCTATGTTCAAAGTTTTCTATATTTTTAATAAACTTTTGAATGTTACTTTAAATTTATCAAAATATTGGAAATTTACTTTTAAATGTGGGAGACACAAATTTTTGTAAGACAGCTCTATTAGTACACAGCTAGATAATACAGATAGTACAGACAGACAAACAAACCGCATCACACTGCAATGTTATAGTACACAGCTAGATAATAAAGTGGGTACAGAGTACAGACAGACAGACAAACCGCATCACACTGCAATGTTTTCTATAAAACTGCAATATTGTAACTAAATAAATTTGTCTCTTATTATATATGTTGGCAACCATTGCCGAATTCGCTCATTGGCCGAAATAAGTGACCACGTCGCGGCGTGGCAATGCATTTTTGCCAAGATCCGAAATGCATCGTAATTTTGACCACGTTGCGGAGTGGTTTTTAACAAATGCCAAATTTTTGGCAAATACATTTTAGCCAGTTCGTGGAGTGGTTTTTGATAATTGCCACGCTGCAGCGTGGTCAAAATGTTTAATACGCAGGTTACGATATTCGGTATAAGTATGAATAATATCATATATTTTTTATTATTATAACACATCATTTTATATTATGGTTTTTAGTTAATTAAAATATTTATAAATTTATAAAAATGATTTGTTATTAAATTTGACAAAAAAAATTGTCCATGGTCAACATTACGATGCACACAAGTGCTGAATTTCGGATCTTGGCAAATTGCATTGCCACGCTGCGACGTGGTCACCTATTTCGGCCAATGAGCGAATTCGGCAATGGTTGCCAACATATATATGACGCTATATCGATGCTTCCGCGTCAAAAATATTATTTGTACTTTCCACCAGCGCAGCGAGTGGAGGATCTTACTTTCCTCGCAGCACGGTGCGTGGTCTAGCGGTCATTTACTTAACATTGCAGATGCTTCATGGTGGAAAATGTAGATCCTTCACTCGCTGCGCTGGTGGAAAGTGCAAATAATCTTTTCTGACGCGGAAGCATCGCTATATCTTCTCAAGATTATTTTCAATAAAAACATTTGCAGGTCCTACACAATACATTATACTTAATTGGACTTGGATTACAATAATTATATACATGTTATTTCACATTTGTATAACATACGTGGTATTTTACATATAGGGTCTATTCATTCATGTTAAAGTCGACGCCATGTTTGATAACTCAATAACATAGGTGGCATAGGCAATTATTTTGCGAGTTTAAAAACACTATGCAATATTTTTGAAAGCATTAATGTTGTAAATATGTTGAATTAGTATCTCAAGTATGTGAGAAAAATAACAATAACAAAAAATTAACGGATTTCCCATAGAAAATTGGCTTAAATGAAGTTTGTCCTATGCTGAGCAATGTTATGCACTACTCCAGTATGGCCTCCAAGCGCAATAAATATGACGTCATCCGCATACACCCTATATCTCTTGCGAGCAGAGAAAATTGTGAAGAAAAGAAATGCAAAAAAAAATGTTTCATCAATAAAATCACGCAGATCACAAATTTTTATCTCATCAATCTTCACTGACTATAGGGTGTATGCAGATGACGTCATATTTAATGCACTTGGAGGCCATACTGGAGTAGTGAATAACATTGCTCAGCATAGGACAAACTTTGTTTTAGCCAATTTTCTTAGAGAAATCAGTTAATTTTTTGTTCATGTTATTTTTCTCACATACTTGAGATACTAATTCAACATATTTACAACATCAATGCTCTCAAAAATATTGCATAGTGGTTTTAAACTGACAAAATCTGTAATTTTCCTATGTCATCCATGTTATTGAGTTATCCAACATGGCGTCGACTTTAACATGAATGCATACACCCTATAGGCTTCCTCAGTGTTGCTATGTGGGTCAGAGGTCATGACCTTCACACCCACCATAAACATGATATTCTTGATATTTAAATTACTTATTGTAATTAAAAGTCATTAAGACCTGGGTATAAAATAAAGATGATATAAATATGAAATATAAATAACTATATATGTACACTGAACTATGCATAACTTAATTAATTTTAGCACCATAATTAAATATTGGGCACCACTCGCGCGATCACTTTTGTAATTAAAGTTCTGGTTTTACATATATATATACAGTATTTTCTTAATTGTCTTTAATTATCATATTAATTACTATTGAACTATGCAAATATTACACTAACATATTACATAATTACATTAAAGCCTCGTTCACAATGGACTTTTTCTAAGTTTTCTTAAGTGAAAATGGTAATTTTTTCCACTTAAGAACGATTGGTGTTCACAATGAAACTATTGTTGCACTTAACAATTTTCTTAATTGGTTTCACTTAACAATTTTTTCTTCTTAATTTTTCTTAAGTAGCTAATTAAAAGAATTATTTGAATTTACGTAAGAATCAAACGCTTGTTGATTCTTACGTAAATTCAAATAATTCTTCTAATTAGCTACTTAAGAAAAATTAAGAAAAAAAAAATTGTGAAGTGAAAGTTCTACGTAAAAAATTAAGAAAAAAAAAATTCTTAAGTGGAAATCAAACTTTTTTCTTAATTTGAAAAAATTAGCGTTTTCACTTAAGAAAAGTCCATTGTGAACGAGGCTTAATATATTACATAATTACATGAACATTTTACATAATTACATGGTCTTACATTGTTATTACAACAATCAGTTTAATATTTGTTTATTATTAAATCCCTTGTCAAGATATTTTTTTATCATTTAGAATACTAGATTGATAATTACCATACCTTATTATCTATGAATTAGGCACCAACACCTTGATTTTTTATTTATTTTCTTTGTTATTTCACGTATCTGACGTCACAATGTACCTCCGCCAATCACAGTCACGTGATAAATTTAAGCCCCTCCCCCATTGGTACATTGTGACGTCAGATACGTGAAATAACCGCTAAAATGTAAACCGCTAAAATGTAAAATAAATACAAAATCAAGGTGTTGGTGCCTAATTCATAGATAATAAGGTATGGTAATTATCAATCTAGTATTCTAAATGTTAAAAAAGTAACTTGACAAGGGATTTAATATAATCCTTATGGTAAAATCGTTATTATACAATACACGTTAATTCATTGCAAAGTGGTTCGCATTACGTATGTAAAGTATGCAGATTGCAGTATAATTATACAAGCACATCAAGTTGCATAACTGCAGGCAATAGTTTTATCTTGTGCAATATTTGCAGGGCTTGCAAATATTGCCATGTTTTGGTGCTAGAGAGAGACAGCAGGTATGTAAGCTGCCAGGGTCGGACTGGCAATCAAGGGGCCTCGTCCGCAAAAGGGGTGTAACACCCTCTTTAGGGGCCACAAAGGGGGCGTAGCACCCTAGTTACGCCCCTTTTTGGGCCTTAGGGGCCTCCAAACAGGGGGGCCACGTCCGCAATTGCGGACTTACTCTTATGGCCAGTCCGACCCTGTAAGCTGCTATACTGCACTTCACATGTGTTTTGTGACATTTTATTAAAGTTGACAATGAGGAAGTGTACACGAAGTTAACCCCTATGTTTGAATACGTCATTAGAAAGAGAAAAAGTAGTAGATAAACTTAGCATAGGCAATTACCTGCAAAATTGACGTTTTATTTAATAAAAGAAGAAATTAAAAATTTCAATTCCCAACCCTTTGCCGACTGTGACGTCATTTGTTTACATCCGATTTTCATTTGTCATCTGGACTTCATGCAACTGCTACAAATTCAAAAAAATTAACGGCCAACGGCCACCTTTCAACAATGTGATCGTTTGAAATCCAGAAGACAAATGAAAATCGAATGTAAACAAATGACGTCACAGTCGGCAAAGGGTTGGGAATTGAATTTTTTTTTTATTTCTTCTTTTATTAAATAAAACGTCAATTTCTTGGTAATTGCCTATGCTAAGTTTATCTACTACTTTTTATCTTTCATATGACGTATTTAAACATAGGGGGGAACTTTGTGTACACTTCATCATTTTACATTTTTACCAATTGAAATAAGAACAGCAATAAACGTATCGTCTTTATCGCAGCAAAACGTTTCAAGTAAAATTATCACAAGCACGCCAAACGTTCCATCTGACACAATAAACCCAAATGTAGATGGAACGTTTGATAAGCTCGTGATAATTTCACTTGATACATTTTCACGCGATATGCACAGAATAATTTTTATTTTTACCAAGTTTTACATATTTTTTTTAGCGATGCAGACGTATGCTCGCCTTGCAGGTCATATCTGGGGTCACGTAGAGGTCACGTAGAGGTCACAGAGATCCAAACAGCCTACGTCCCCTGGTGTACAACATACTGACCGCCATGACGGACAGTAGAAAGAAGAGCAGTCCCAGCAGAGACATGGAGAATCGACACCAGCACCTCTGTCTCTTAGAGGCCGCGATCTTGCGCATCAGTCGTTCTGCTCCGGGCATGTCCAATGTGAAGTCAGGCCTCTGGCTAGGGGGCTGTAACATTGAATAATCTGTTAACATCGATATCGTAATATATCTATTGATTTATCATCGATATTTTAGTAATTAAGTGATTGGAAACACACACAGATCGATATATATATATATATATATATATATATATATATATATATATATCTATTGATTTATCATCGATATTTTAGTAACTAAGTGATTTGAAACACACACAGATCGATATATATATCTATTGATTTATCATCGATATTTTAGTAATTAAGTGATTGGAAACACACACAGATCGATATATATGTAATATATCTATTGATTTATCATCGATATTTTAGTAATTAAGTGATTGGAAACACACACAGATCGATATATATATATATATATATATATATATATATATATATATATATATATATCTATTGATTTATCATCGATATTTTAGTAACTAAGTGATTTGAAACACACACAGATCGATATATATATCTATTGATTTATCATCGATATTTTAGTAATTAAGTGATTGGAAACACACACAGATCAATATACATATCTATTGATTTATCATCGATATTTTAGTAATTAAGTGATTGGAAACACACACAGATCGATATATATATCTATTGATTTATCATCGATATTTTAGTAATTAAGTGATTGGAAACACACACAGATCGATATATATATCTATTGATTTATCATCGATATTTTAGTAATTAAGTGATTTTGATAATTTTTAATTACACAATTTGTTAATTTATTAACTAATATTTTAAATCGATCAACAGTATAGCTTAGCAATTGCGGTATTGAAAACTAAATATATATATATATGTAAATTATTGATTTATTATCACTAACCAATCAAATTATTGATTAAAGGCACTAAATGAACATTGATACGTTAAATAATTGTTTATTGATTTATCATGAATAGCTAATTAGCAATTATTGTAACTATTTATTTAAAATAGTAATTATGAGTACTGATAACATCGGGACAGAGATCGATATATATGTAATATATCTATTGATTTATCATCGATATTTTAGTAATTAAGTGATTGTAAACATTGCAACATACATACATATGTAAATTATTGATTGATTTATCATTGATTACTTATCAGTCACAATGTTTGTCACACAGAGATCGATATAATATATCTATTGATTTATCATCGATATTTTAGTAATTAAGTGATTGGAAACATCGCAACATATATACATATGTAAATTATTGATTGATTTATCATTGATTACTTATCAGTCACAATGTTTGTCACACAGAGATCGATATAATATATCTATTGATTTATCATCGATATTTTAGTAATTAAGTGATTGGAAACATCGCAACATATATACATATGTAAATTATTGATTGATTTATCATTGATTACTTATCAGTCACACCAACTTCGATATACGTAATAAACTCTCAAATTAGAAATTCACATTATGCCGCAATTAAAGGTAATATTTTCTTTTACAATATGAAATAAAACTATAAACCTTAAATTTTTTTTTTTTTTTTTTTTTAGTTTTCCTCATTGCCATATTAAAATTACATAATACATGAAAATTGGAAAGTTTTTTTTTTTTTTTTTTTTTTTTTGCTTGCTATATATTGTGTTATCATTCTCCATCAATCCCAGTCCCAGTCAAGAAATTGTCTTATCGACAGCTAGAACTTTCCAAATTAATGAAAAATCACACACGGGTCGACCACGGCCTAAGTACACAGCCCGGCATTTGCCATGACAGCCTAGATAAACCGTGGAAACATCTAGGCAGGCTGGTCGGTGCAATCACATCAATCATGTACCTCCCGAATACTGTGCGTCGTCATGGAATGCATGTAAACATACATCGTGCAACATGTTGTGCTCTCTCTCACACTTCACGTACAGCTCTGGCCAAAAGTTCCCGAACGATTTGCATAGGCAACCCGCAACCACGCAATGTTATCTATATGAGAAAACGCTGCGGCTGCCGCTGCCACGTTCGGGAACTTTTGGCCAGAGCTGTACGCACGCAGCAGTGGCTCGAACCTATACTCGGTGAGGAGTACACAGTTACGAGTCAGCTGTCTTCACCACTCGGACATACCATCTTGGTCATAACATAAGTAGAACATTATTAACAAAATCAGGGTCCTAGAATGCTCGATACGCATAATAATATGTATGAGGTGAAGTGGAGACCGCAATGAACGCAATACTGCATTGTCAAATAAGATAATATAAAGTAAAGTTGATACGACAATGTGTGTGTGTGTGTGTGTGTGTGTGTGTGTATGTGTGTGTGTGTGTGTGTGTGTGTGTGTGTGTGTGTGTGTGTGTGTGTGTGTGTGTGTGTGTGTGTGTGTGTATGTGTGTGTGTGTGTGTGTGTGTGTGTGTGTGTGTGTGTGTGTGTGTGTGTGTGTGTGTGTGTGTGTGTGTGTGTATGTATGTGTGTGTGTGTGTGTATGTGTGTGTGTGTGTGTGTGTGTGTGTGTGTGTGTGTGTGTGTGTGTGTGTGTGTGTGTGTGTATGTGTGTGTGTGTGTGTGTGTGTGTGTGTGTGTGTGTGTGTGTGTGTGTGTGTGTGTATGTGTGTGTGTGTGTGTGTATGTGTGTGTGTGTGTGTGTGTGTGTATGTGTGTGTGTGTGTGTGTGTGTGTGTGTGTGTGTGTGTGTGTATGTGTGTGTGTGTGTGTGTGTGTGTGTGTGTGTGTGTGTGTGTGTGTGTGTGTGTGTGTGTGCAAGTATATAGGATGAAAGGTTGTACGTAAATTGCAAATATAAATAATATTAATAAAGACAATAAATTGCAGGAGGGTTATAAATATATATAGTAGCTCAACTGTCAAAGTTACGTAAGTGATGTGAACATCTCACGCACGAGCTGCTCTCACGAGAAATATCTGGCCTTGCATACATAGAGAGAGAGAGAGAGAGAGAGAGACCTTGCCCCCCTCTCTAGTCACCCGCACATCACAATAATGTACGAACCATAGAGCGAGACCAGACAGACAGACAGACAGACAGACAGACAGACAGACAGACAGACAGACAGACAGACAGACAGACAGACAGACAGACAGACAGACAGACAGACAGACAGACAGACAGACAGACAGACAGACAGACAGACAGACAGACAGACAGACAGACAGACAGACAGACAGACAGACAGACAGACAGACAGACAGACAGACAGACAGACAGACAGACAGACAGACAGACAGACAGACAGACAGACAGACAGACAGACAGACAGACAGACAGACAGACAGACAGACAGACAGACAGACAGACAGACAGACAGACAGACAGACAGACAGACCGACAGACAGACAGACAGACAGACAGACAGACAGACAGACAGACAGACAGACAGACAGACAGACAGACAGACAGACAGACAGACAGACAGACAGACAGACAGTAAGTAAGTAAGTAAGTAAGTAAGTAAGTAAGTAAGTAAGTAAGTAAGTAAGTAAGTAAGTAAGTAAGTAAGTAAGTAAGTAAGTAAGTAAGTAAGTAAGTAAATGATAGGTTAATAGATAAATAAATAAATAAATAAATAAATAAATAAATAAATAAATAAATAAATAAATAAATAAATAAATAAATAAATAAATAAATAAATAAATAAATAAATAAATAAATAAATAAATAAATAAATAAATAAATAAATAAATAAATACATATATACATACATACATACATACATACATACATACATACATACATAAATAAATAAATAGATAAATAAATAAATAAATAAACAAATAAATAAATAAATCAATAAATAAATAAATAAATAAGTGATAGTGACCTTGCCCCCCCCCCCTCTCACTTCACGTGCAAATCACAAAGAACAATGCACGACCCATACAGAGAGAGAGAGAGAGAGAGAGAGAGAGAGAGAGAGAGAGAGACAGAGAGAGAGAGAGAGAGAGAGAGAGAGAGAGAGAGAGAGAGAGAGAGAGAGAGAGAGAGCTGACTGCAGTTTGATTACATAATAATCAAGTCATGATAATCTACACTACTTATCAGCGATTTATTTTTAGCAATGAGAAAATAATTTTTTATAAACGATGATCACGGATAATTTCACATTTCCAAGTTCATGCAACCTTATGCAACGTTCCTCCCGCATGATCAGACATCAACAGCTTTTGTCAAGTTTATAGGATGTGTGCGCATGACGTCACTCTGAGTGCTTTTCGATGCTCTTCTTGAGCAATGAATAACATTGCTCAGCATAGGACAAACATAGTTTTTGTCTATTTTATTAGAGAAATTAGCTATTTTTTGTCATTATTATATTTCTCACATACTTGAGATACTAATTCAACCTGTTAACAACATCAATGCTCTCAAAAATATTGCGAAGTATTTTTAAACTGGCAAAATGTGACATTTTCCTATACTGGCCAATGTTATTTAGTACTCACTTATGACGTCGACTTTAACATGAATGAAACCAGCCTATATATGGCAATTTTCAAGTTTAATTGCAAATTAATTTCTGCACTTTTCTTTTACTATAAATTACGTAATTTTATGTTGCATTTATGTCACATATAATGCTAAATTATAACAACATAAATAATTATGCTGAACAGCTAGCATAATATTTCTGCTAAGTAACTTAGTTGTTATGCAGTATACCAATAATTATGCTGTATTGAACAAATTGTGTAGATTTTAATAGTAATATAAATATAAATGTAAAAGTAGCACCATTGAGGAAGGTGAATTTTTTTAAACCCCACTTTTTATGACATTTTTGAAAAGAGTGTTAAAAAAATTTTAAGGTACTGTTTTTTCTTAAAACGATTGGAGCATGGGAAGTATTTTTATTTAATTTTTGAAAATCATCCTAAAAAGCCTGTGACGTCATCAATTGGGCATTTATTTCGGAAAGTATTGACCGTAGAAGGTTCAGTAGCCAGTTTTTTGAAATCCTGAGGACGAGCTGATTTCATTAAACTGGTTACTGAACCTCGAACGATTAGTATTTGTCGAGAAAAAAGTGGAATGATGACGTCAAAGTCTTTTTAGGTCGATTTTCAAAAATTAATTAAAAATACTACGCATGCTCCAATCGTCCTAAGAAAAAATAATGCCTCAAAATTTTTTAAAGCTCTTTCCAAAAATATCATAAACTGAACAAAAAATATTTAAATTCACCTTCCTCATTGTGCATATAGTATGTAATGTAAGTGTTTTGACTTTTTGTGTCTGTTAACTAACCTTGACGAATACCATTAATGTATACCATTGAAGCAAAGAGAAAAATTAAGAATTTTTGAATTTTGAACATACTCGAATTTTTTCTTCGAGTTTACATATACGGGTGACAGGTAGAGAGAGAGAGAGAGAGAGAGAGAGAGAGAGAGAGAGAGAGAGAGAGAGAGAGAGAGAGAGAGAGAGAGAGAGAGAGAGAGAGAGAGAGAGAGAGAGAGAGAGAGAGAGAGAGAAACACAGAGAGAGAGAGAGAGAGAGAGAGAGAGAGAGAGAGAGAGAGAGAGAAAGAAACACAGAGAGAGAGAGAGAGAGACAGAGAAACAGAGAGAGAGAGACAGAGAGAGAGAGAGAGAGAGAGAGAAAGGTAATCCTAGGGTGGACCTACTCTCAGTCAAACGACGCACGGAGAAAGTGAGCTGCTTTGTCATATTTACATAATTATGTCTAGTGAAATTAGTTTTGTCATATATATATATTTACATTTGCATATATGTGAAGTCAAATTGATCTTTCACGTAACAACATGACAATGTCGTGTCACGTGACCCAGTGACGTCACTACCAGTCAAATCACGGTGAAAGTGAACTGCTTTGTCATATTATATGTATATTTACATATTTGAGTGGCGAGATGATCTGTCACGTAATTACTAATTAGCACAAAGTAATCTCACTTTCCAAATTGAGTCCCGTCCTCCGCCTAGTTGTATAGGGTGCATGCATTCATGTTAAAGTCGACGCCATGTTGGATCACTCAATAACATGGGTGGCATAGGAAAAAAAATCATTTTGCCAGTTTAAAACCACTATGCAATATTTTTGAGAGCATTGATGTTGTAAATATGTGGAATTAGTATCTCAAGTATGTGAGAAAAATAACAGGAACAATAATTAACTGATTTCCCAAAGAAAATTGGCTTAAACAAAGTTTGTCCTATGCTGAGCAATGTTATTCACTACTCCAGTATGGCCTCCAAGCGCAATAAATATGACGTCATCCGCATACACCCTATACTTGTATTGTCAATTTACCTGTATTTTTAGCTAACAGGGTAGCTATTAGATCTAAATCTACCAGACTGCGGAATAGCGACTCTACTGGTGCCTATAATCAACGCGAATAATGATTTCTAGAAGCGTTGGTCTATATAATAAGTTAGATTGTGATGTTAAAGAAATGGCTGCGTCTGTGTTTTTAAAACATGTATAATCTTAATCTAGTATTTTTTATATTTTATGTCTACTAATGGATAATTTACTCGATGGGCTTTGCCTTTTTAATTATCTTTTTGAGCAATTGCATTATTTGTGACTTTGACTGTTATTTCTGTATATATCCTTGCTCAATAAATCTACATTACTATTATTAATATTAAGTTTAGTATGTAGCTAACGAATTTATTATGAAAAAAAGTCTAAATACTAACTCTTTAGATAATTTTTTACGCGTGTATGTGAGCAAAATAAAATGACCAAAAAATAGCTTATTTTACCAAAGAAATAGTCAGAAACTACGTTTGTCCTATACTGAGCAATGTTATTCATTGCTCCAGTATGGCCTCCAATAGCATTCAGAATGTCGTCATGCGCACACATCTTATATTACTGTGACTGGAGATTTGATATCCATATATTTGTTGTAAGATGTTGATTATGACCCCAGGTTGATAAATTACTGCACACTGCACTCGCTAAAACTAACGCGGTGATATTAAATCATAATATGTCAACACTAAAATTGTCATTATATAGCGTGTGTACGCATGACGTCATTCTGAGTGCTATTTGATGCTCTTCTTGAGTAATGAATAACATTGCTCAGCATAGGACAAACCTAGTTTTTGGCTATTTTATTTGAGAAATTAGCTATTTTTTGGGTCATTATTATTTTTCTCACATACTTGAGATACTAATTCAACATATTTACAACATCAATGCTCTCAAAAATATTGTATAGTGGTTTTAAACTGGCAAAATGTGTTATTTTCCTATGTCACCCATGTTATTGAGTGCTCCAACATGGCGTCGACTTAAACACTAATGCATACTGCACCCTATAGTGATATTTGACATTATATTTCTCCACGTTGATGTTGATTATGACCCCAGGTTGACAAATATTGTTATTACTTCAACTAGAGAGAGGCAGGCGACACAATGTTGCCTAATTTACATACACGAGGCTAGAGATTTGTCACCACGACTTTGTTAATCACTTAGAGACGTGCGTGTGTGTCAACGTCTTCACTAATCACCTAATTAAGACTAATCAATAAATATTGACAAACCAATCAAAACCAAATTATTGACAAATATATCGATACTATTGAGAAATGTAGAAGATTAAGTATTATAATGGGATTTACATGTTTTTTAATGTGTTAGAGTGTATGCAGTGATGTGGAAATATAGAAATATATATATAAATAAAACTGTCGTAACATCAAATTTAATTCTTGTATAAATGCATCAAATGTTTAAATGTAAAAATAAAAAAAAGCTTCTAAAACTAAAATAAAGTTAAACTATGAATGCATGGATGGGCAGGGAATGAACCGCCACACTTTTGTCACATAATCATATATGTTACTTAATTGATACACCAATAACTATTATACTGCACAACATAATAGTTATGTCCAAGTAAGTAACAATTTTCACTTTGTATAATTATTACATTTTTGTTTTTGTCTGTTGACACTTGGGACTTAACACAATAATGCTCTGTTCGTAAATCTGTTCGTAAACCCTGTCCTGTTCTCTGCACCAGAAATGACGATCGCCTTTGGTTATTCAAATGGAATGCGCATTTTTTGGTGCAAGAGAACAGGGGTTTACAAACAGCATTAATAACTATATGTTTGTTTGTTTGTTTGTTTGTTTGTTTTTTTTTTTTTTTAGTTATTAGAATGTTGCACGACACGTACACAAAAAAGCACGTATAATAACTACGCTAGCCCATGTTCAGTATCATTTGTTCTTAATATAACATCAATTAAAAACACAAATTTAACATAATTAAAAACATAACATAAAATAACGGTCACAATAATATTTAGATAATTTTTATTTATTTATTTATTCGTTCATTCATTCATTCATTCATTCATTCATTCATTCATTCATTCATTCATTCATTCATTCATTCATTCATTCATTCATTCATTCATTCATTCATTCATTCATTCATTCATTCATTCATTCATTCATTCATTCATTCATTCATTCATTCATTCATTCATTCATTCAATCATTCATTCATTCATTCATTCATTCATTCATTCATTCATTCATTCATTCATTCATTCATTCATTCATTCATTCATTCATTCATTCATTCATTCATTCATTCATTCATTCATTCATTCATTCATTCATTCATTCATTCATTCATTCATTCATTCATTCATTCATTCATTCTTTCATTCATTCATTCATTCATTCATTCATTCATTCATTCATTCATTCATTCATTCATTCATTCATTCATTCATTCATTCATTTATTAATTGATTGATTTATTTTCCCTGTTAGAACATATTATGTTCTATAGAGTGTCCGACAGATATGTAAAGTAATGTTAAATTTTTACTTGCGTTGATATGCACACTTTTAGCTTTTGTAGTATTTAACTGTATTGTTGTTGTTTTAAGTGTTATGTATATATTATGTATTATGTATTATTATTATGTATTATTATGTATGAATTATGTATTATGTATTATTATTATGTATGTATATTATGTATGAATTGACTTGTTCTACTTTATCTGTAAAGACATGGAACACAATAAAATATTTAAAATTTATGATGGTCTAAGCTGGCATAATTTGTCATGACATAAATACAGCATAAATGACGCATAAATCTTATGTACTTCACGGT
Organism: Ecdyonurus torrentis; assembly: GCA_949318235.1. NCBI lineage: Eukaryota > Metazoa > Arthropoda > Insecta > Ephemeroptera > Heptageniidae > Ecdyonurus > Ecdyonurus torrentis. Next base: position 50,328,433 of record OX439131.1, on the reverse strand, counting down.
TGGTAATTAATTATTGTGCAGGTATTTGACCGATGTCAGTACGTCTGCTAGTTGCAGTGACGACACGCGTGACACAAGGCTGACGTCACGGCATGCAGTCACGTCACGTGACAGGAAGCTTACGTCACGTCACGCACACTCACGCACATTGCACACAAAGTGTCAAGTCACCGTGTGAAAATACATTTCAAATTTCCCGCGCTCGCTCGATGTCCGCGATGTTCCGCATTGTTAGAAACTCGACGAGGCGCTAAATTGTTGCGGCAAACGTTGCCAAAGCCCACAGACAAAAATCATACTTATCTTCATTTTCTAGCAATCTAACTTTTCTCTGCATTTTTAATATGAAGAAATTTTGTCACTTTTCTTTGGAAAGTTTTTGAATGTAATGAAATAATTTTGAAAATTATTTCCAAATTTTAACAACTAGATTTTAATAAATATTTATTGCAGGTTTTGTGGGAAAATTGTTTAATTTTCCTTCTCCTTCTTTTAATTCCTCCCGTATTATGGGCAAGATTTCTAAATATAAAACTTTTAAGAAAATTTTGTATCCACAGAAAAGAATCCCGTTCGTTCGTTCGTTCGTTCGTTCGTTCGTTCGTTCGTTCGTTCGTTCGTTCGTTCGTTCGTTCGTTCGTTCGTTCGTTCGTTCGTTCGTTCGTTCGTTCGTTCGTTCGTTCGTTCGTTCGTTCGTTCGTTCGTTCGTTCGTTCGTTCGTTCGTTCGTTCGTTCGTTCGTTCGTTCGTTCGTTCGTTCGTTCTTTCGTTCGTTCGTTCGTTCGTTCGTTCGTTCGTTCGTTCGTTCGTTCGTTCGTTCGTTCGTTCGTTCTTATTCAATCTGCTATTTGATAAGTTCTAAAACGATAAACATAATTAAAAAAAAGCACCAAAGTATAAAAAAGTTATTTATGTAGCAAAGTGCCGCAAAGTTGTGACACATTGATAGACGCTTGCTCAATGTTTAATTCTGCACTTGGACGGTTTAATTAATAATCTTCTTATCACGTGGTTTGTAATTAAAAGTCTTCACTATTAATTAATTAAGACATATGACCTTACTTCACGTCACCTGATAGTTATAGCTGTCTGTCTAATATAAACAACTGACCAATGGCCAGTGCAAGGCTGACCGCATGCAACAACAACAATACGTAATATTGTGTATGCATACATGTTAAAGTCGACGCCATATTGGATAACTCAATAACATGGGTGGCATAGGAAAATAACTTATTTTGCCAGTTTAAAACCACTATGCAATATTTTTGAGAGCATTGATGTTGTAAATATGTTGAATTTCAAGTATGTGAGAAAAATAACAAAAAAATTAAGAGATTTCCAAAAGAAAATTGACTTAAACTAAATTTGGATGAAGGCTTGCTGTAACTCTACATTGAAATTACTTCCAAATTTGCAGATTAAAAATTATATTTAAAATAATTCATTTTATGATTACTTTATTTTTCATACGTAGTGATTTATTATTATTGTAACATAATTCCGATGTTGTAGATAATAATTAAATTACGTAATAAAGTGTTTTATATTCACAGAACTGGAAGTGATTAGCACAAAGTTTTCCTTATCGAAGTTTAAATTAAAAAATATTTCATGTCCAAGTTAAAAATAAATTCAGCATCATGGCAGATAATAAGACACGAGATATTTAAGTGGTTCATTACGTTTTACATTACTTGCTGGGAATTTTGGCACTTGGCATTGGCCCACTTTGCAGCACTGTATACAGTGTGCCGGTGCAGCAGTCTATGTGTATACTGTGCCGGTGCAGCATTACTGCATGCACTCGCTGTGCCGATGCAGCTTATGGAAGCATGTAGTGTGCCAGTGCAGCACTCTATGTGCATACTGTGCCGGTGCAGCATTACTGCATACACTCGCTGTGCCGATGCAGGTTATGCAAGCATGTAGTGTGCCGGTGCAGCATTACTGCATGTATGCACTCACTGTGCCAGTGCAGCACTGTATGCATACACTCACTGTGTCGGTGAAGCACTCTATGTGCATACTGTGCCAGTGCAGCTTATGCATGCATGCACTCACTGTGCCAGTGCAGCACTGTATGCACTCACTGTGCCAGTGCAGCACTCTATGTGCATACTGTGCCGGTGCAGCATTACTGCATGCACTCAATGTGCCGATGCAGTTTATGCAAGCATGCAGTGTGCCGGTGCAGCAGCACTGTATGTAATACTAACTGTGCCGGTGCAGCACTGTATGTGCATACTGTGCCGGTGCAGCACTGTATGCATACACTCACTGTGCCGGTGCAGCACTCTATGTGCATACTGTGCCGGTGCAGCATTACTGCATGCACTCACTGTGCCGATGCAGCTTATGCAAGCATGTAGTGTGCCAGTGCAGCATTACTGCATGTATGCACTCACTGTGCCGGTGCAGCACTCATTGTGCCGATGCAGCTTATGCATGCATGCACTTACTGTGCCGGTGGTGTGTTGGGAACATCGCCTCACAATGACAATGCAGCATCCATTACGTAATACATTTGAACGTGTTTCTTAAAGAAAATTCGATTTATTTTATTCAAACTTTTATTTTTTTATTTAAAACATTTTTTTGTTTTTTATTTATTTGGATCATGATTGACAATTGCCTAATTAAAATTGCCACAGTGCAGTTGGCTGCATCGCAAGAACTGCATGTGGGCGTGGCTTGCTCAAGTGTCAGAGCAAAAACTAATTAACATTGCATTAATTAACACAGGCGTGAGATCGAGAGCAAGGAGGTGTTGATCAAAATATTGAGATGACTTAAATTTAAATTTATTGTTGTTGTTTTTTTTAAATATTTAAGAAAAATATTTTGTGTTGGAAAATAAAAATATTCAAAGATTTTGTAATCTTATAATGCGAGTTTTTTTTTTTTTTTTTACTATTTTTAAATTTATAAAATATTTATTTAAATTTTAAACAGTAAATGATGCAAACTAGATGAATTATTCTAACTCGAGTTCTCATTTAAATATTTCAGTTTTTTTTTGTTAATTAGATGCTAGTAGGTTATTATTAACTTTATATACGGGGTGTGTACTCATGACGTCATTCTGAATGCTTTTCGATGCTTTTTTGAGCAATGAATAACATTGCTCAGCATAGGACAAACCTAGTTTTTGACCATTTTATTTGTTTTTGTTATTTGTTAACATCTAAAAAAGGCTTTTCAAATATAGTTTAAGGGATTTAAAACAGTTTTGTTGCTTAAGGGGGTAGGGTACCGACTTTATTTCTCAAAAACTAGAAGTGTTTTGGGTCTAAAGTTGGTGCCATTGTGTAGCTAAGGGTCACACCTAGCCGTGCTAAAAATTTCATCATTTTTGACCGTCCCGTAAAAAAGAAAAAAATATATTAAAATTAACATTGAGCCATATGGGCTTAAAATTTCAAAAAATCATATGAAATTAAATTGCACACGGTGACCCCCCAAAATTTTTATATGCTTGAAATTGTCTCAAGCTGAAGTATCATTGTTCGAAATTTCAGAATGTTTTGACGAGAAAAATTTGAGTGTAATGGCCAACGTCGATCCCTTACTACCTTAATCAGTTTAAAAACCTATCATAGTTTGCTTGTTTGTTTGTTTGTTTGTTTGTTTGTTTATTTGTTTTTTGTTCGTTTGTTTATTTGTTGTTTGTTTGTTTGTTTATTTGTTTATTTGTTGTTTGATTGTTTATTTGTTTGTTTGTATATTTGTTTGTTTATTTGTTTATTTGTTTGTTTCTTTGTTTGTTTGTTTGTTTGTTTATTTGATTGTTTGTTTGTTTGTTTATTTGTTTGTTTGTTTGTTTACAAAACAAATGTGTCCATAACAAACGAGCAGAGAACATATGTTATACAAAAAGTAGAACGAAGGACGATTTGTCTTTCTTTTTATTCCGATGACACTATAATTACTTTTCAAGATCTTCAATCTAAAATAAAAAAAAATTGTTCATTTTGACTTAAGGGTTGTCTTCAGTTGGCTTATATCTCAAAATATAAAAAGAAAACTTCGTAATTTTTTGACGTCACCTCAAACTTAATGATAACAGCTACCCATAATAAAATTTTCAGTACCCGTGACCATCAGATAAGAGAGAAAAGAATGTTTGAAATTTACTAAAATTACATGGGCTCTTATGAGACTAAAACTTCAAAAAATCATAATTCAAAATCTAGCATGGTGACGCCACAAAATTTTTACATTTTTGAAGTTACCTTAACCTAATGTATCACCATGCAAAATTTCAGACTTTTCCTTCATCACGACTTTTTAGTCAAATCCCGCAGTAGCTGATTTCCCGCCTTCAACTCTGAAGTAGCTTAGCATACCAATACACAGATAATTATGAAATTATTTACACTGACGAATACATTTTACGAATACATTATGTATATGAAATTACATAATTTTAATTTAATTTTAAATTCAATTATTAAGTTAATTTTAGTGTTACTAATTGACATTTTGAAAAGTTCATATTTTTAACCACAGTTTATTATGATATTTTATTGTTGGTATAAATAATGCATCAACAATGGATAAAGTATCTGAATGCACTGTACAACAATCTGGGGTTTCTACAACAATGCAAACTTAATTCAAGTCTCAATTGTTACTGCAATTTACAAAATTGTTGGAAAGATGATTTGACATTGCTCTCAAAGTCGCTACACTCTAAAAAACTGCACGTTGGAAAGTTTGCACACAGTATTGCAATGCTTTAAAGCCATAGACCACATAAAACAACACGTGTTTTTTATTGAATAAACACGAAATGGGAGCTTCAATACTGATGACAATTTTTACCAG
>OX439131.1:50286104-50318604 GCA_949318235.1 Ecdyonurus torrentis | reverse complement strand
TTCTGCTGCACTGCAGTAGCAAAGATATTCTGCTGCACTGCAGTAGCAAAGATATTCTGCTGCACTGCAGTAGCAAAGATATTCTGCTGCACTGCAGTAGCAAAGATATTCTGCTGCACTGCAGTAGCAAAGATATTCTGCTGCACTGCAGTAGCAAAGATATTCTGCTGCACTGCAGTAGCAAAGATATTCTGCTGCACTGCAGTAGCAAAGATATTCTGCTGCACTGCAGTAGCAAAGATATTCTGCTGCACTGCAGTAGCAAAGATATTCTGCTGCACTGCAGTAGCAAAGCAATTATGCTGCACTGCAGTAGCAAAGATATTTTGCTGCACTACAGTAGCAAAGATATTTTGCTGCACTGCAGTAGCAAAGCAATTTTGCCGCAATGCAGTAGCAAAGCAATTTTGCTATAGCGCAGTAGCAAAGCAATTTTGCTGTAACGCAGTAGCAAAGCAATTCTGCTGCACTGCAGTAGCAAAGATATTCTGCTGCACTGCAGTAGCAAAGATATTCTGCTGCATTGCAGTAGCAAAGATATTCTGCTGCACTGCAGTAGCAAAGATATTCTGCTGTACTGCAGTAGCAAAACAATTCTGCTGCACTGCAAAGTCAGACCTACACGAGGCAAGCTTCGTGATCTAATACAAAAAGCACTCAGGAGATTTATGTGAAAAATAAAATAAATTAATTTGTCAGTTTTGCCATAAATTGTGTAAACAATGGGTGGCGTGCGCTTGATTTACTTGCTCATTGTTACGTAATGTATTGTAATGTGAGCAACAATCACGATCACTCAATGGCATAATATACACAGCAGCGAATTTACTTTAAAATTACTATTTTTGTTCTGAGTCTCGGGCTCGATTATGTAAATACGATAACGATACGATAACGATTTTCAATTATCAAAATTTTATAGATTAACATTTTTATAAAATTTATCGTTATAGATTAACAAAAATTGACGATATTATCGTCGCATCTATAAAGATACTTTTTGCTCCAGAAATAAGAAAAAATACAAGAAAAAGTAAGAAAAGTGCGCAGAAAATAAGAAAATATTACCGTACAGTATCGTTATCGTTATAGTGTGGTCCTAGAATATATTATCGTTATAGTAATAGAAAATTTTTGTATTTATCCCAAGACTGTTTGTTCTTAATTTTTTTTTTCTGTTTATAAAAGCAAGCAAGAATTTGTTTGTTTAAAAGATAAATTTTTATTATATATAGAAACTTACTTTTGAGAAGAGTTACATATGGGGGTTTGTGAGATTTATTATTAGTACTTGAGGTGAGAGAGAGAGAGATAGAGAGAGAGAGAGAGAGAGAGAGAGAGAGAGAGAGAGAGAGAGAGAGAGAGAGAGAGAGAGAGAGAGAGAGAGAGAGAGAGAGAGAGAGAGTGAGAGAGAGAGAGAGACCTTGCTATGACCAGTGATGCAGAAATTTTACAATTGCTGCCTCTCACACACTGAGAGAGAGAGAGAGAGAGAGAGAGAGAGAGAGAGAGAGAGAGAGAGAGAGAGAGAGAGAGAGAGAGAGAGAGAGAGAAGAGAGAGAGAGAGATGAGTGCAATAACAATACAGGCAAGCACTTTCCTGTAGCCTTGATTATATAAAATCTAATTATAGAAAATAATTCTCAATATCAAATTATACTGATATCAATTGTAAGGTAGCGAGCGATGAGATAACACACTTCACATTTACCTCAAGTCGTTGTGAGCTTATATATATATATATATATATATATATATATATATATATATATATATATATATATATATATATATATATATATATATATATATATATATATATATATATACAGTATACACTTTGTTTACAAAAATAACAATAACAAAAAATTAACTGATTTCCCAAAGAAAATGGTCTAAAACTAAGTTTGTCCTATGCTGAGCAATGTTATTCAATACTCCAGTATGGCCTCCAAGTGTATTAAATATGACGTCATCCGCATACACCCTATACTATATATATAGCACGATAATAACTATATATGATATGATGTAATCACATTTTGTCTAGCCAAGGGGTGAATTCAAATTAAGGGTTGTATTCAGTTTGCTTGTACCTCAAAATCTAAAAAGAAAACTTCAAAATTTTATGATGCCATTTGAAAGTTAACAGTAACAGCTACCTATGGTAAGTTTTTCAGAACCCGTGACCATCAGATAAGAGAGAAATTAATTATTGAAATTAACATGGGCTCTTATGGGACTAAAACTTTAAAAAATCATAATTTTAAATCTAGCATGGTGACGCCACAAAATTTTTACATTTTTGAAGATACCTAATTCTAATGTATCACTGTACAAAATTTCAGATTTTTCTGTCATTACAATTTTTTAGTCAAATCCCGCAGTAGCAGATTTCCCGCCTTAATCAAACTCTCTCTCTCTTTAATTAAAATGTGTTGCTTTCTCTGCAAGCCAGTTGCGCAGCTCAAGTGCGCAGTGACACGAGACCACGTGACCTTGTCAAAGTTACATCACGCCGTATATTACGTACATAGGTAATTACTGTGTCTCTACATTCTTGGCGCATCACTGACACTCACTCTTCAATTAAATATCTGCCAAATTACAGAAGAACGTTTTATCGTAATATTTTATTGATTTATTGAGGAAATTTTAATGCAATCAATGAAAATGTTTCTGCTGATATTCCAATGTAAATTTAACCAATTTTTATGCTAATAATTATTACTGAGAATTATTAAAATATATAGTTTTGCTTTTTTTAAAATTTTATATATTTTTTATATTTATTATTGGTGGTCTTTATTTTTTGTTTATCTCTCTTCCTCTCTGCATCTCTTATTCGTTCGTTCGTTCGTTCGTTCGTTCGTTCGTTCGTTCGTTCGTTCGTTCGTTCGTTCGTTCGTTCGTTCGTTCGTTCGTTCGTTCGTTCGTTCGTTCGTTCGTTCGTTCGTTCGTTCGTTCGTTCGTTCGTTCGTTGGTTCGTTCGTTCGTTCGTTCGTTCGTTCGTTCGTTCGTTCGTTCGTTCGTTCGTTCGTTCGTTCGTTCGTTCGTTCGTTCGTTCGTTCGTCCCCTGATTTAACAATACGCTTATGGGGAAAAACAAGTTATTTTTGAAAAAACTAACGCGAAATGATTTCTGAGAAATTCAAATGAGAAATATTTGATATATTTTACATATTTTTAAGTTTTAGAACACAGAAAATTTGTATTTATTTTTTTAAATCGATAACTTCCATTGACATTCTATGAGCTATTATGTTGTGTTCAAACATGAGACTATGTTGCCGTGACAACGGGCTAGCCTATATGTCACCGCATATGTCACATATGTCACATATGCAGGTAGTATGGTCACCGCATTATTCTTATGTAGGGGGTGCAGGGGAGGTGAAAACCACATTTTGTAGGCCTATGATTGGCGTAGAGAGAAAACTGCTTTTGCGGAGATGCCCTAAGTCACTTTCGACAGCTAATCTTAGCGGCGGATTAGAATGTCTCAGAAAATCATTAATTAATAATAATAATTAACTCAGGAGGATATTCATAAATTTAAAAACAATAGCTGACTTGTTTAGGCATGTTTTGATATGATTTCTATGTCCTGACAATTTGTATTAGTTGCGCTATGATTTATTGAAGTGACCTCTTTTAACATGGGTTTAGATAGGACGTGTGAAGCAAAAAATCACTTTTGCTGAATCGACTGTACTACCTTTATAGTTACTATAGGCTAGCCACATGTCCCCGCCAAGTGTGGCAATGTCATGCTAATGCAATGCACATCACAACGCTATGCAAATGTACAACAATGCATCAGTATGAGAAGTATGTAAGTAAGTAAGTAAGTAAGTAAGTAAGTAAGTAAGTAAGTAAGTAAGTAAGTAAGTAAGTAAGTAAGTAAGTAAGTAAGTATATAAGCAAGGTATATTAGTCACGGGAGTATAGCCAATCTCCCCGCTCACATTTCTACTTGCACTTCTGCAATGAGGCCACCTATACCTGGACATTCGTGTCACTTTTACCATTTAAATTATAAATTACCACTTAATTGACTCAAAATTTGATTTTAATGAAGTGTTAAAAATTAATTGATATTAACATAACAGGTTTACTGCGGCATGTTAATTATCTGTGCTACCTGACGAGCACCTGTGTGTGTAAAGTAGGGATATGTATATATAGGGAGTATGCGTATGACGTCATATTTAATGCACTTGGAGGCCATACTGGAGTAGTAAATAACATTGCTCAGCATAGGACAAACTTCATTTAAGTCAATTTTCTTTTGGAAATCTGTTAATTTTTTGGTTATTGTTATTTTTCTCACATACTTGAGATACTAATTCAACATATTTACAACATCAATGCTCTCAAAAATATTGCATAGTGGTTTTAAACTGGCAAAATGTGTTATTTTCCTATGTCACCCATGTTATTGAGTTATCCAATATGGCGTCGACTTTAACATGAATGAATAGACCCTATAAGTTATAGCTAATAACTATTATGTGACAAAAATTATGTGACAATTAATTATGTGACAATTAATTATCTGACAAAAAAATCAAAAAAGGTGATTTCTTCATTCCCTGCCCATCCATGCATGTATAGTTTAGCTTTATTTTAGTTTTAGAAGCTTTTTTTTTATTTTTACATTTAAACATTTGATGCATTTATACATGCAATAAATTTGATATTACGACAGTTTTATTTTTATATATATTTCTATATTTCCACATCACTGCATACACTCTAACACATTTAAAAACATGTAAATCCCATTATAATACTTAATCTTCTACATTTCTCAATAGTATCGATATATTGGTCAATAATTTTGTTTTGATTGGTTTGTTAATATTTATTGATTTGTCTTAATTAGGTGATTAGTGAAGACGTTGACACACACGCACGTCTCAAAGTGATTAACAACGTCGTGGTGACAAATCTCTAGCCTCGTGTATGTAAATTAGGCAACATTGTGTCGCCTGCCTCTCTAATTGAAGTTATATCAACATTTGTCAACCTGGGGTCATAATCAACATCAACGTGGAGAAATATAATGTCAAATATCAATATAGGGTGCAGTATGCATTAGTGTTGAAGTCGACGCCATGTTGGAGCACTCAATAACATGGGTGACATAGGAAAATAACACATTTTGCCAGTTTAAAACCACTATACAATATTTTTGAGAGCATTGATGTTGTAAATATGTTGAATTAGTATCTCAAGTATGTGAGAAAAATAACATGAACCAAAAAAATAGCCGTTTTCCCTCAGAAAATTACCTTAAACAAAGTTTGTCCTATGCTGAGCAATGTTATGCACTACTCCAGTATGGCCTCCAAGTGCATTAAATATGACGTCATCAGCATACACCCTATACAATACATTGAACATCAATTTAAGGCGGGAAATCAGCTAATGCGGGATTTGACTAAAAATTTGTAAAGACAGAAAAATCTGAAATTTTGTACAGTGATACATTAGGATTAGGTATCTTCAAAAATGTAAAAATTTTGGGGGGTCACTATGCTAGATTTTTAATTATGATTTTTTGAAGTTTTAGTCCCATAAGAGCCTATGTTAATTTCAATAATTAATTTCTCTCTTATCTGATGGTCACGGGTTCTGAAAATTTTATCATAGGTAGCTGTTACTGTTAACTTTCAAATGGCATCATAAAATTTCAAAGTTTTCTTTTTAGATTTTGAGATACAAGCCATCTATATACAAACCTTAAATAGAACAAAAATTGAATAAATTGAGATAAAAATTCAAAATTGGACCAGAAAACGCCACTGATTTTACGCGATTTTTAAATCTATATTTTGAGCAAATTAGAGTGAATAGGGGTTAAAAAAAATAAAAAAAATAAAAAAATATTTTTGACGAAGGAGAAATATGTTTTTCATTGTGACAGCCGTACAAAAACATCATTTAATTTTACAACACGCAAATTTAAAAAAAAAAAAAAAAGTCGACGACTGAAGAGGCTTAAGGGAATAACATGATAGCTTGTTCTGTAAAGTAAAGTAAATCTCAACAACAGTGATTGGCTGACCAACAAAATACGACACATTCATTGGTTGATCTTGTTTTTTGAGCTAACAAAATTGACAAAAATTGAGTCACATGAAGAGCATGGAACTTTTTTGTGTGGAGTTTCTTTCATTGTTATCAAGTTCAAAGTTCTAAACGAAGAAATAACAATGATCGACCATATGTATAAACGTAGTAAACAGGTAATGAAATCATAATCAGCTGTTATAACAAAGGAACATATCGACACAAGTCTGAAGTCTGACTTTGCAGAACGAGCTTGCATGTATTTAAAAGTTTTGTCTCGATGTAATTTGTTATCTGAATGCATTGTATAGCCGCTATATTGTTAGTATATGCAATGTTTTATCATTATAGTGTCTTTTATCATTACCATATTCCTATTGTACTTCTGACTTGAGGTCAGGGGTCACATCCCTTACACTGAAAGTCATGACCTTGACCTCAGTACTAGCTAGGTCACCGTGCAGTTAAAATGTACACTTGATGGGCAATTTGTTTTTATTGTTCTCAGCATTTTATTGCAGCCAAATGAGAGAGAGAGAGAGAGAGAGAGAGAGAGAGAGAGAGACAGAGAGAGAGAGAGATTAAAGCTTTTTGTTATATTATGCGTTATATATATGGCCAATACTACTAGAATATGGAAAATAAAAGTGACTTGTCCAAATATCAGAGCTATATATGTATATATATATATATATATATATATATATATATATATATATATATATATATATATATATATATATATATATATATACATATATATATAAATAATGAACATTCCTATATAGGCTTGCTTCAATAGATAATTAAAAGTTACAAAAATAATAGTGTAAGCCCGCGGCAATTGTTCATTTAAATTTTACACAAATGAGAAAAAGTTTAGCAATAACTCGTGTTATATATTTTGTCAACTTAAAACTCACGACTAAGAATCACTTTGCTATTATACAGACATCACTTTAATTATTAATTAAATTATTAAATTAAATTAAATTATTAATTAAATAATTTAATAATTGTAGGTGTGCAGGTAAAAAGATTTAAATTATTGAAATATAATTACATTAATTATATTTATAATTAGAATTAGAATTTATATTAATATTAGAATTTTTTGTATTGAAAATAATTTATGAAATATTTTTGTATAGGGTGTTTTCATTCATGTTAAAGTCAACGTCATAAGTGAGTACTAAATAACATTGGCCAGTATAGGAAAATGTCACATTTTGCCAGTTTAAAAATACTTCGCAATATTTTTGAGAGCATTGATGTTGTTAACAGGTTGAATTATAGTATCTCAAGTATGTGAGAAAAATAATAATAACTAGAGCTGGGCAAAACCGGATAATTTTTTATCCGGATAAACGGATAATTTTTTATCCGATTATCCGTTATCCGGATATCCGGATAAACGGATAATTTTTATCCGTTTCACAAACGGATAATTTTTATCCGTTTTAGAAACGGATAATTTTTATCCGTTTTAGAAACGGATAATTTTTATCCGTTTTAGAAACGGATAATTTTTATCCGTTTCAAAAACGGATAATTTTTATCCGTTTCACAAACGGATAAAAATTATCCGTTTGTGAAACGGATAAACGGATATTTTTTATCCGTTTCATAAACGGATAAAAATTATCCGTTTGTGAAACGGATAAATGGATATTTTTTTTCTGTTTCATAAAAGGATAAAAATTCATATATTAATGCGTTGTAAATTGTAAATATGAAAAATCAAACGATTTATCCTGAATGTTGACATATATTAATTGAAAAATCTGTTTGATACAATAGAAAGCGACTGTCGTTTTGCTATTAGATAGCGATAGCACACAATAATTAGAACTTAGCACGTACTTTGACTTTATGAGGATGCGAAACTCGAGAAATAAATTACAATTTGCGACGTTGCGACGCTGTGCGTAGCACGGCGTGCTGCTGCTGCGTGATGTTGTGTTTTGTTTTTGCCATCTGTTTTTTGGGAGATTTAATTTGGGGAAACCCCATTTTTGTGCTGTGGCCTGTGCAGGGCCTGTGGCGAGTTATACGGTGTATTATATTTGATTCTTTCCGTGGCTGGCACATCCGGAATATATATTTGTAAAAATATATAAATATATTACATAATATAAGGGAGTAGGGCACCGATATTATATCTCAAAAATTAGAAGTGTTATGGGTCTAAATTTGGTGTCATTGTGTAGCTAAAGGGTCACACCTAGCTGTAATTAAAATTTCAAGATGTTTGACCGTCCCGAAAAGGAAAAAAAATTAATGAAATTAACATCAGGCCTTATGGGCTTTTTATTTTAATAAATCATATAAAATTAATTTGCACGGTAACACCCCCAAATTTTTTTATATTTGAAATTGTCTCAAGCTGAAGTATCATTGTGTAAAATTTCAGATTGTTTTGACGATAAAAGTTTAAGTCAAATGGCCGACGTCGGTATACCCTTATTCTTAAAATAATATTTAAAAAAGATTTTTTAAATTTTTTTATCAATTTGTTTATAGAACGCATTTTTTAAAAATTATTATCATATTATTTCTTTTTACGTAACCCATAATCAAATAATTTTCAACTTCAGAAGCAAGAAACTGATATAAATTATCCATTTGTGAAATAATACATACGTTTCGTTACTGAAATGGATGAATAAACGTTTGAGAAACGGGTAAAATCATCCGTTTGCGTGAAATGGATAAAAATTATTCGTTTTTGAAATAGATAAAAATTATCCGTTTGTGAAACGGATAAAAATTATCTGTTTGTTAAATGGATAAAAATTATCCGTTTGGAAAACGGATAAAAATTGTCCGTTTTAAATCCGGATAAAAATTATCCGTTTTAAAACCGGATAAAAATTATCCGTTTTTTATCCGGATAAAAATTATCCGTTTTTTATCCGGATAAAAATTATCCGTTTTAAATCCGGATAAAAATTATCCGTTTTAAATCCGGATAAAAATTATCCGTTATCCGGATAACAAACTTTCTCAAAACCGGATAAACGGATAAAAAATTATCCGGATAATTTATATCCGGATAATTTGTCACAGCTCTAATAATAACAAAAAATTGCTAATTTAACAAAGAAAATAGTCAAAAACTAGGTTTGTCCTATGCTGAGCAATGTTATTCATTGCTCAAGAAGAGCATCGAAAAGCACTCAGAATGACGTCATGCGTACACAATCTATATAATGACAATTTTTGTGATAACATATTATGATTTAATATCACTGTGTGAAAACCGCTTTACCGCTTTAGTTTTAGCAAAGTTGCAGATCATACAGTTACAGTATTTAGCGAGTGTAGTGTGCAGTAATTTTACTCTATACGACAATTCCATGATTATATTATGAAGGATTAACGTGATTAAATTTGTTACACATAGAAAATATTGCACTGTGTGAAGAGACCTTGGTGATTTATTATATTGTTATAAATAATATTTTTTAATTATTTTAATTTTATTTGTAGTTAATTTATATTTTATTAAATTGGTAGCTATAAATATATTGGGCCAATTTGCATGTAGTTAATGTAGTGCAAAAAAATAAAAATAATAAAAGTGTTGATTACCAACATAGCATGTGTGCCGTAAAAAATTGCCAATATATACAGTCGTAAGGACGTAAAACTTGTGGTCGAATAATATTGGAACACTAACACTCACCAATTGAATCAAATCGAGAGTAGAGTATAGAAATGCTGTGAAATAAACATGCTGCATCTCAATTTCATATAAATGTCCACCTATAACATTATTTGCTATTTTGCATATATTTTTTGCAATATTGTTAATTTATTTCGTTGTATATTTCATATTTTTTAGCATGTTATATGAAAACTTACTCGCGACATTGTCTGATGCATAATTTGTGTGTACGGCGAGATTTTCTGATATATACCTATATTGTGCGCATCGCGAGGAAGTGACATATACCTACTTTGTTTGTCGCGGTGAGATTGTCTGATACATATAATAGACACGAGGATGTCGATATAAATACGTATTGCGAATATAAGCATTAAAAACGTTTAGCAGCATGAATATTTAATTTAAAAATAATTATATGCATTCTATATGACGTCACGGTGGTTATTTATTTGTATCGAAAGTTGTTATTTGATATTTTCTATTAGGTTACGATGTTTTAGTTAACATAATATAATAGAGCATGCAAAAGTAAATAAGTACTCACGAAGTAGGATCCAGTCTTTGGTAAAGGCTTGACGACAGACTTGACATCGTGCAGGGATTCCCACGATGTTGCCGGGGACTCTACCACAGGTTTAGCAGCCACAAGTCTTGCGTCCAACGTCCTGCTAATACCCAGCAGTCGTTCATACGAAGCCCCCATCACGCTCAACCCTCCAGCGCACTTAATTCTACATAAAGTCCCGTATATCATTGCATTACGTACACTATTTGACACTTGCGAGAGGTCTGAGTGTAGAAACACAGGGGGTAGGGGGCAGGGAGGGTTAACTTTACATGGTACTGGAGGGGTGGGTGCACTAGGGGCACTAGGTGGACAAGGGGGTGATACAGAGCGTCTAGGAGGGGTGACATATCCACTGGAGCTACTGGATGATGGGCAATGTAATGGGGGTTGCTCAAGGGTGTGTGCTGGGTCCATAACAGTTCCCTGCTCGTCGTCCTCATCACTCTCTACCAAGAGACGTCGACTGCCGTTTACTTTCATATCCCACAAATCTCGCACGGAGCCGATGATACGTTGCTGCTTACGATGTTCGTGCTTGAGTGAGGCGGCGTGACTGAGCGGTAGCAGCACGAGGTCGCTCGCAGGCCAGATTGGCGCAGGGATACTAGGTGGGTGGGAGGTTGGTAGAGAGGGGGGTACTTGACCCTCAGGTATAGTGGAGAGAGCCACGTGGTGGTTCATGATTGTTTCTGCACTAAGTCGGTGCCTGGAGGTGGAGTTACGTCGACTGCCACTTGGTGTCACGTCGTCGCTGAACTCCGAGCTGGAGGTACCGGGAGTACCGGGGGAGTTGCTCTCGTAACCAGAGCTGGCACTCTTGCCTGGGGACTCGGGGGGCGTGGTCGTGTCGCGGCGTGTCTCCGCATCGTCTTCGAATATCGGGTTAACTCTGCGAACATAGCAAATCACAGTTAGGACCAATATCATAAGTATATTGATTGATTGATCGATTGATGGATTGATTGATTGATTGATTGATTGATTGATTGATTGATTGATTGATTGATTGATTGATTGATTGATTGATTGATTGATTGATTGATTGATTGATTGATTGATTGATTGATTAATTTATTGATTTATTATTAATTTATTTATTAAGTGTATTTTTTGCTAAAAAAACTGCAGCCTCCAGAAAAAAACTGCAATGAATGATAATACGGCATTTGTTTATATAATATTCGTGCATATTTCATTGAATGTTTTACCATCTTTGTGTCTATGTATAGTGTGTATGCATTCATGTTAAAGTCGACGCCATGTTGGATAACTCAATAACATGGGAGGCATAGGAAAAAAAATCATTTTGCCAGTTTAAAACACTATGCAATATTTTTGAGAGCATTGATGTTGTAAATATGTTGAATTAGTATCTCAAGTATGTGAGAAAAATAACATGAACCAAAAATTAACATATTTCCCAAAGAAAATTGGCTTAAATGAAGTTTGTCCTATGCTGAGCAATGTTATTCACTACTCCAGTATGGCCTCCAAGTGTAATAAATATGACGTCATCTGCATACACCCTATAAAACTATGTCTATGTATACAATATTTGAAAATTTAAAAGTGCAACGCCCACTTTCATGAAGCTACATAAATGCAGCAGAAATGTCTCGATTTATTTTATATTCTACGTGTTTTATTGGAACAAAAGATTTAACAATGATTTCGTCTTGATAATCGGTTTCTCTCTGATATAAAAACTTCAACCAAATTAAATCTCCATGGTAAGTGAAAACAGATTGTGTTCGTCATACTGCACGTCCAGATTGGGCAATTAATTACTTTGATAAGGTTTGCTAATTAGTCAATGTTACATCATAATATGGCTGGGTGTCGCTCCACTGCTCATACGTCACAATGTACTTGCGTGCACGTGTTATTACATCACTCATGTCTCTGCTTCTTCGTGCAGTAACACCTGTGTGCACGTGTGCGCAGTGCCGTGTCTGTCTGCGTGCCTGCCTGCATGCGTGGAGGCAAGGGCGACACGCGTTGTCACCATCGCTTATATATTTGCTGCATCTTTTATGCAATTGTTATCTAATTCATTCATTATTCGTTCATTCGTTCGTTTATTCATTTATTCGTTCGTTCGTTCGTTCGTTAATTCGTTTATTCGTTCGTTCATTCGTTCGTTCGTTCGTTCGTTCGTTCGTTCGTTCGTTCGTTCGTTCGTTCGTTCGTTCGTTCGTTCGTTCGTTCGTTCGTTCGTTCGTTCGTTCGTTCGTTCGTTCGTTCGTTCGTTCGTTCGTTCGTTCGTTCGTTCGTTCGTTCGTTCGTTCGTTCGTTCGTTCGTTCGTTCGTTCGTTCGTTCGTTCTTTCATTCATTCATTCATTCATTCATTCATTCATTCATTCATTCATTCATTCATTCATTCATTCATTCATTCATTCATTCATTCATTCATTCATTCATTCATTCATTCATTCATTCATTCATTCATTCATTCATTCATTCATTCATTCATTCATTCATTCATTCATTCATTCATTCATTCATTCATTCATTCATTCATTCATTCATTCATTTGTCCCTTCGTTCGTATTTTTCTTCGTAATTATCGTAATTTTCAATTCTGCAGAATAAACCAGTAACTCTAGACAATGTTGATATCAGACAAGCAAAGTTAGATTCATAAAGTTTTCTTGTCCGTGAAAATATTTTAAATTGCCCAATTAATTATAATTTAATCTAACATGAAGTAAAACAGTGAATATCTTATTGACAAAACTAACAAGGGCTAAAATCACATTTTAATCTTAATCTGCCCTGTATAGGGTGTATGCGGATGACGTCATATTTATTGCGCTTGGAGGCCATACTGGAGTAGTGAATAACATTGCTCAGCATAGGACAAACTTTGTTTAAGCCAGCAATTTTCTTTGAGAAATCTGTTAATTTTTTGTTCATGTTATTTTTCTCACATACTTGAGATACTAATTCAACATATTTACAACATCAATGCTCTCAAAAATATTGTATAGTGGTTTTAAACTGGCAAAATGTGACATTTTCCTATGCCACCCATGTTATTGAGTTATCCAACATGGCGGTGACTTTAACAAGAATGCATACACCCTATAGTACCCTGAAAACTAGAGATATAGGGGTGCAATAAAATGTTATACTATCAATAATGACTGCAATACAAAATAAGTTACTATATAAAGTGAAATTAATTGATTAGTAATTCCTAATGATCAGATCTGGAGAAAAAGTCGTAATATTTTGCAATTGAAAGCGTCATTTTTATTTGAAATCAGTTTTTAATTACGAAACCGATCAATTACGTAAGCTAACAATTAGTCAAATACATAATAACAAAATAATCATGCTGAGAAAAGAGAAGATTTGGTTAAAGGCATAGACCACATAAAACCACATGTGCTTTTTAATGAATAAACACGAAATGGGACTTCAAAACTGATGACAATTTTTACCAGAATGTTAATGTAGCCCCACGAGAGAGCGTGAAAATACTATAAAGTATACAATTTGCTTCAAAAATCATGTTTATGACGTCAGAAACATGCAAAAATTAGTATGAAAATGTTGTACGGGTTGCATAAATTGAAATTTCTGATCTCTGCTACGGAGCTTCAGTTGGGTTTTGAGACAAACTAAAGTTATTTATGTAAGTCACATCAAGTGTTTTGTCATATAAATGCTTATGTTTTTTTCTGGTCTATGCCTTTAAGATGTGAATCCTGAACAATGCCTACAAGCCTCGATTGTTGTGGCTATGTTATTACGTAACAATGGCATTGATATAAATAGAGATTTATGGAGCTACTAAGGAAAGTGATATAATAAAAATTGGAAACTGTAATTTTTAATAATGATTTAGTGCAGCAAATCGGGCAGTCAAGTGGAACTAACTTTTTAGACTGTGTTATACACTCTAAAAACTAGTGCATTACTTTAAATTTAGTTAATTTATTTAAGATAATCACTTTCAAAGTGACCCTGGTCTCATTAAGTTAAGTTAAAATAGTTATTGTCAATAATTTATTTAAATGCATTATTTTAGCTACTCATATAATAATTCAAAAGTGTATATCTTAAATCCCTTGTCAAGTTACTTTTTTATCATTTAGAATACTAGATTGATAATTACCATACCTTATTATCCATGAATTAGACACCAGCATGTTGATTTTGTATTTATTTTTATTTTAGCGGTTATTTCACGTATCTGACGTCACAATGTACCGATGATGTCGTGATAGGGGTAAAGAACTTGAGGGAGGAGTTTAAATTTAGCACACGACCAGAGCGTTGACTGTGATTGGCGGTGGTACATTGTGACGTCAGATACGTGATATAACCTCAAAATAAAAATAAATACAAAATCAAGGTGATGGTGTCTAATTCATGGATAATAAGGTATGGTAATTATCAATGTAGTATTCTAAATGATAAAAAAGTAACTTGGCAAGGGATTTTAAGTACGTTAGGATTCGTAACTAAAGTAATGCATCAATTTTTAGAGTGTTGTGCATTTACACTGATTGCAATTGAGATCGCGAGTAAGTTTATCAAGCCAAAATTATCAATTTTCAATTCAAGGTCCTTTCTCTCTCTCTCTCTCTTTCTCTCTCTCTCTCTCTCTCTCTCTCTCTCTCTCTCTCTCTCTCTCTCTCTCTCTCTCTCTCTCTCTCTCTCTCTCTCTCTCTCTCTCTCTCTCTCTCTCTCTCGTGACTCAAGATATTCACAATCACGTAACAAAGAGCACGTTGTGACTGTTATCACGAAAATTACGTAATTTTTAATTTAATTTTAAATCAAAATGCCATGAGATGTAAGAAAGTTAACTTTTGTTCAATTGGATATGCATGCTTGATTTCTGGCTGTATGCTAGAGCCTGCTAGAGCTGCTTATTGTAATATGAACGTAGTGATGAGTTCTCAACGGCACACCATTAGGATATTTTATTTTTACATTTAAATACAGCGACTGTTTTGTCTCGTAACCATAATATTGTGTTCGTTTTTTTTTTTTTTTTTTTTTTTTTTTTTCCTCTCTTACTTCCAAACTAGGAAAAAATGCTTTTAAAGGGTTGTATATAGATGGCTTGTATCTCAAAATCTTAAAAGAAAACTTCGAAATTTTATGATGCCATTTGAAAGTTAACAGTAACAGCTACCTATGATAAAATTTTCAGAACCCGTGACCAGCAGATAAGAGAGAAATTAAATATTGAAATTAACATGGGCTCTTATGGGACTAAAACTTTAAAAAATCATAGTTAAAAATCTAGCATGGTGACCCCTCAAAATTTGTTACATTTTTGAAGATACCTAATCCTAATGTATCACTGTACAAAATTTAATATTTTTCTGTCTTTACAATTTTTTAGTCAAATCCCGCAGTACCTGATTTACCGCCTTAAAAGGAATTGCAATTTTTTCATTTAAACTAATGATGTTCTTTAACCCTGTTACCTGCTTGTTCCCTATTCCTATGTTACCTATGTAATTATGACCACAAAGATGGCGGACTGACTGCATATACATATATGTGTACGTCACTTGCAGAAAGTGTTGTTTTTTGATCCGATCACTATCCGATGACGTGAGATCTGACTCAATCCGATCACGATCGAGACCGCATCCGAACACGAGATCGCGATCCGATCCGATCGACGATCATTTGATTGAAAAATTTGTACATATTTATGAGTAAAAAAATTTCCCTCGTCGCGGTTTTTGAGTGTATCAAATACAGGAATTAATACTGTACATTAATAATATGTGGTATACAAAAAATTCCTTTGAAAAATCAATACGGCAAAAGAGCACTTAAAAGACTTTAGGTAACAGTAAAAATGTTTATAAAAATGTTGTATTTAACTGTATTGAAATAAAAAAAGGTTTTAATTTAGAATATAAAAAATGATTGTTATTAGGAAAAAATACAATACTAAATACCTGACATCTATCTTTCACAGGTATCTATACTATCTATTCTATTCTTCTTTGAAAAACACACTTTTAAGTTTTATATAGATAAAATATCGTATTTAGCGGCTGCAAGCAAATATACCATAAATAAATCTTTTTTTTTTTTTGTAAAAAGTTTTGAACTGAAGTCCGTTATGAGCGGATCGAAAAAACGTTCGATCACAGCTCTACATGTGATCGAAATCTGATCACAGCTCTACATGTGATCGAAATCTGATCACAGCTCTACATGTGATCGAAATCCAATCATGACCATTTTTTTAAAAAGAGGTCGATCCGATCACCAATCCGATTAAAAGATAGTGATCGGATCGATCGACTACTACACTGCTTGCAGACATACATAGGCGAGGTTTGTCTTATGTTAGCTATGCAATTATGACCACAAAGATGGCGGACTGACCTGCTAACTGCATATATATGCCTGGGTCTCTTGCAGACATACATAGGCGAGGTTTGTCTTATGTTACCAATGTAATTATGACCACAAAGATGGCGGACTGACCTGCTAACTGCATATATATGCCTGGGTCTCTTGCAGACGTGCGCCCCGTGATGTTTTCTTGAGGACGGTACACGACGTCCCGGGACTCGAGGCAAGGACAGCGCCAATGTCGCGAGGGGGTCATCTGTGAGTACCTCGCGAGGAGGTGTGGCAATGGCAGTCGTGGTAGTGGCAGTGGGCACCGCGAACCACTTGAGCATGGTGGCGGCGTGCCTCTGACGTCATCGGCTGTGAGCGCTCAGCTGTTAGCAACCTTTCGCATTGGCCATCGTGTCTGAAACATCATGGACCAAACTTACAATCAATAATCAATAATCAATCAATTAATCAATCAATCAATCAATCAATCAATCAATCAATCAATCAATCAATCAATCAATCAATCAATCAATCAATCAATCAATCAATCAATCAATCAATCAATCAATCAATCAATCAATCAATCAATCAATCAATCAATCAATCAATCAATCAATCAATAATCAATCCATCAATCAATCGATCAATCAATCAATCAATCAATCAATCAATCAATCAATGAATCAATCAATCAATCAATCAATCAATCAATCAATCCATCAATCAATCAATTAATCAATCAATCAATAAAATCAATAAATAATCGTCTTTATTAAAAAAAATACATAGAAAAAACTACAAATATTTGCAAGGTCGAGGTTTAAGGCTGACAATATGTCTGGCCCACTCTTACACCTAACCACAACAGAAAACATTTATGATAATCTTTGATTGCATACATAATTATAATAAGAGAGAAGTAGTAATAATACTACGTAGCAAGAGAGAGAAAGAAAAAGAAAAACAAAAGTTTATCTTTAATTTTTTTTACTTGTATATCAAAATTGTGATCAATCAAAATCAATCAATCAATCAATCAATCAGACAATCAATCAATTATTCAATCAACACAAAAAATCAATCAATCAAGTATTCAATCACCACAAAAAATCAATCAATCAATCAATGCAATCAATAATCAATCAATCAATAAAAGATAACAATTATAAGTTACAACCACATTTAAATAGCGTGTTTGCATTTATGTAAAAGACTGCGCCATATATAAGCATTAAATAACAAAATGCTACTTTTTGATACACATTTTTACTTTTTGACAGCATACAATGAAACAGATTAAATATTTTAACTTTGGGAAGTTCAAAGATAAGAAAATTAAATTTTATAGTTTTTGTATTTTGTAAATAATATTGCTGGCTATTTTCTAATTACAAAAATAAAATGTCAATAAATAAAGTAAGTATTAAAAATAAAAACGATGCATTTTATATATATATATATATATATATATATATATATATATATATATATATATATGTTAGTTTTATAAAAATTTGTCTTCACTAATTAATTTAACATTGCGCTTCGAAAATGTAATGGAAAAAAAAATCGATAATGAAAATGTCATTTTTCACCAAATTTCACTTATATTTAAGAGCCGCCATTTTGTTGGTCAGTAATACATAGGCCAGCATAGGTAAAACGTCATTTTTATATTTTTAATAGCAAAAGAAGCTTCAAAGCTCAATCAAAGCCTTATTTGTAGCTCCTAATAAGCTACAAGAATATCAGAAAAACTCGTTCTGTTGAAATAAACTTTTTTATGTGAAAAATTAGTAGAAATGATGTTTCCCCTATGCTGGACAATGTATTAGGCACCACAAACATGGCGACAAAGCGCAAGGGTAAACATCATATCAAAATAAGATGATGACGTCATGACAATTAATTAGAAGATAATTTAAACTTTGCACAGCAAAGTTTAAAACAATTGACCACTTGCAATGAACGAACTTTTTAAAATAATTTGAATAATTCTTAATGCATTTCTTATGTAAAAATCGTTTTCACTTACTTGCTGCAACAATTAAAAACATTTTATTGCAAGTGGTCCATTCATTTAATTACTTAAACTGAATCCCTTGTTTGTTTCCAAGCGGTTATTAAAGCCATAGACCACATAAAACAACATGTGCTTTTTAATAAATAAACACAAAATGGGATCTTTAAAACAGTTGACAATTTTTACCAGAATGTTAATGTAGCCCCACGAGAGAGCGTGAAAAAACTGTAAAGTATGCGATTTAAGTGACTATTCATGTTTATGACGTCAGAAACATGCAAAAATTAGTATGAAAATGTTGTGCAGGTTGCATAAATTAAATTTTCTGATCACTGCTACGGAGCTACAGTTGGGTTTTGAGATAAACTAAAGTTATTCATGTAGTCCCATCAAGTGTTTTGTAATATAAATGATTAATGTTTTTCTCTGGTCTATTGCTTTACAAGATAATTAAAACATTGCACAATAAGTTTATAGCAATTAATTACTTAAACGGAATCTCTTGTTTATTTCCAAGCGATTATTAAATTAAAATTTTGTGATATATCATACAATTTGAAGCAAAGTTCAAGGTGCGGGCAGATTGGATGAACAAAAAGCTCACGAAACTGCATAAAGTTCGATAATAATTCATAATTAAACAATAGAAAATGTCTTAATTTTCTGAGGTCAAAATATTTTCGATATTGTAAATTTATTAAATCGTCGTGACTTTATCAAAATTTATTTGTTGTATTTTCAACCTCATCTCTCGCTTGAGTGATTATAATTAACTGACAATTAGTTTAATTAAGTATGGTTAAGTGGTACAAGGTTACTGAGTATATATATGTACTGGGGGTCTGTTCCGTAAGTCTTCACGAGAAACTCGGTACCGAGAAAGGGGGCGTGGCTCACGAGTTTTATATGATAAACAAGTGAGTTACGCCCCCTTTCTCGATACCGAGTTTCTCGTGAGGACTTACGGAACAGACTCCCTGTACGTACGTAAGTAAGTAAGTAAGTAAGTAAGTAAGTAAGTAAGTAAGTAAGTAAGTAAGTAAGTAAGTAAGTAAGTAAGTAAGTAAGTAAGTAAGTAAGTAAGTAAGTAAGTAAGTAAGTAAGTAAATAAGTAAGTAAGTAAGTAAGTAAGTAAGTAAGTAAGTAAGTAAGTAAGTAAGTAAGTAAGTAAGTAAGTAAGTAAGTAAGTAAGTAAGTAAGTAAGTAAGGCAGATTCACGTACGTGCCACGCCCACTTAAGTATGACGTCACGTGACTGACTGACCGTGCAGGTCATTCACTGCGGCGTGGGTCAAGTTATACTAACTATAAAGTCAAACAACTTTTTCTATTAAATGTGAACAATCTTGACGTCAGAAATCTGCACAATTTGTGCATTTTTATCTTTTTCGCGCTCTCTTGCGGGGTTAGCGATTAAGGAAGTAGGGTACCGAGCTTATATCTCAAAAACTAGACCATGTTTTGGGTCTAAATTTGGTGTCATTGTTTAGCTAAGGGTCACACCTAGCCGGGATACAAATTTTATGATGTTTGACCGCCGCGAAAAAAAGAATTGAAATTAACATTCAGCATTATGGGATTAAAATTACAAAAAATGATATAACATTAATTTGCACGGTGACCCCCCAAAATTGTTATATATTTAAAATTGTCTAAAGCTGAAGTATCAGTGTGCAAAACTTCCGATTTTTTTGACGAGAAAAGTTTGAGTCTAATGGCCGACGTCGATACCTTAAGAAATACTAAAAATTGAACTTTTTTTTGGATGCTCCATTTTGTGTTTAATGAATTAAATGAATTAAAATGAATTAAGATGAATAAAAATGAATTAAAATGAATAAAAATGAATAAAATGAATAAAATGAATAAAAATGAATAAAATAAATTAAAATGAATTAAAATGAATTAAAATGAATTAATATGCATTAAAATGAATAAAAATGAATTAAAATGAATAAAATAAATTAAAATGAATAAAAATGAATTAAAATGAATAAAAATGGATTAAAATGAATTAAAATGAATTAAAATGAATAAAAATGAATTAAAATGAATTAAAATGAATAAAAATGAATAAAAATGAATAAATTAAATTAAAATGGATTAAAATGAATAAAAATGTCATAATGTTAGGCCTTAAATGACGTTCACTTTAATAATTGGGTAAAGTTATGGTAATTTTAATTACAATCACTGTTAATGAGACTTACTTTACTCTACATAATCCACTTATAAAGGTAGTACAGTAGAATCAACAAAAAGAATCATCAATTTCTCAATAACATGGGTGGTATAGGAAAATAACACATTTTTACAGTTTAAACCACTATGCAATATTTTTGAGAGCATTGATGTTGTAAATATGTTGTATTAGTATCTCAAGTATGTGAGAAACAAAACATGAACAGAAAATAGCATATTTCCGAAAGAAAATTGGCTTAAACAAAGTTTGTCCTATGCTGAGCAATGTTATTCACTACTCCAGTATGGCCTCCAAGTGCATTAAATATGACGTCATGTGCATACATCCTATAGCTACAATACTACATTAAATGTGACGTCATGAGCAGACACCCTATAGCTACAATACTACATTAAATATGACGTCATGAGCAGACACCCTATAGCTACAATACTACATTAAATGTGACGTCATGAGCAGACACCCTATAGCTACAATACTACATTAAATATGACGTCATGAGCAGACACCCTTTAGCTACAATACTACATTAAATATGACGTCATGAGCAGACACCCTATAGCTACAATACTACATTAAATATGACGTCATGAGCAGACACCCTATAGCTACAATACTACATTAAATATGACGTCATGAGCAGACACCCTATAGCTACAATACTACATTAAATATGACGTCATGAGCATACACCCTATAGCTACAATACTACATTAAATATGACGTCATGAGCAGACACCCTATAGCTACAATACTACATTAAATGTGACGTCATGAGCAGACACCCTATAGCTACAATACTACATTAAATATGACGTCATGAGCAGACACCCTATAGCTACAATACTACATTAAATATGACGTCATCTGCATACACCCTATAGCTACAATACTACATTAAATATGACGTCATGAGCAGACACCCTATAGCTACAATACTACATTAAATGTGACGTCATGAGCAGACACCCTATAGCTACAATACTACATTAAATATGACGTCATCTGCATACACCCTATAGCTACAATACTACATTAAATGTGACGTCATGAGCAGACACCCTATAGCTACAATACTACATTAAATATGACGTCATGAGCAGACACCCTATAGCTACAATACTACATTAAATGTGACGTCATGAGCAGACACCCTATAGCTACAATACTACATTAAATGTGACGTCATGAGCAGACACCCTATAGCTACAATACTACATTAAATATGACGTCATGAGCAGACACCCTATAGCTACAATACTACATTAAATATGACGTCATGAGCATACACCCTATAGCTACAATACTACATTAAATATGACGTCATGAGCATACACCCTATAGCTACAATACTACATTAAATGTGACGTCATGAGCAGACACCCTATAGCTACAATACTACATTAAATATGACGTCATGAGCAGACACCCTATAGCTACAATACTACATTAAATATGACGTCATCTGCATACACCCTATAGCTACAATACTACATTAAATATGACGTCATGAGCAGACACCCTATAGCTACAATACTACATTAAATGTGACGTCATGAGCAGACACCCTATAGCTACAATACTACATTAAATATGACGTCATCTGCATACACCCTATAGCTACAATACTACATTAAATGTGACGTCATGAGCAGACACCCTATAGCTACAATACTACATTAAATGTGACGTCATGAGCAGACACCCTATAGCTACAATACTACATTAAATATGACGTCATGAGCAGACACCCTATAGCTACAATACTACATTAAATATGACGTCATGAGCATACACCCTATAGCTACAATACTACATTAAATATGACGTCATGAGCATACACCCTATAGCTACAATACTACATTAAATATGACGTCATGAGCAGACACCCTATAGCTACAATACTACATTAAATATGACGTCATGAGCAGACACCCTATAGCTACAATACTACATTAAATGTGACGTCATGAGCAGACACCCTATAGCTACAATACTACATTAAATGTGACGTCATGAGCAGACACCCTATAGCTACAATACTACATTAAATATGACGTCATGAGCAGACACCCTATAGCTACAATACTACATTAAATGTGACGTCATGAGCAGACACCCTATAGCTACAATACTACATTAAATATGACGTCATGAGCAGACACCCTATAGCTACAATACTACATTAAATGTGACGTCATGAGCAGACACCCTATAGCTACAATACTACATTAAATGTGACGTCATGAGCAGACACCCTATAGCTACAATACTACATTAAATATGACGTCATGAGCAGACACCCTATAGCTACAATACTACATTAAATATGACGTCATGAGCATACACCCTATAGCTACAATACTACATTAAATATGACGTCATGAGCAGACACCCTATAGCTACAATACTACATTAAATATGACGTCATGAGCAGACACCCTATAGCTACAATACTACATTAAATATGACGTCATGAGCAGACACCCTATAGCTACAATACTACATTAAATGTGACGTCATGAGCAGACACCCTATAGCTACAATACTACATTAAATATGACGTCATCTGCATACACCCTATAGCTACAATACTACATTAAATGTGACGTCATGAGCAGACACCCTATAGCTACAATACTACATTAAATATGACGTCATGAGCAGACACCCTATAGCTACAATACTACATTAAATATGACGTCATCTGCATACACCCTATAGCTACAATACTACATTAAATATGACGTCATGAGCAGACACCCTATAGCTACAATACTACATTAAATATGACGTCATGAGCATACACCCTATAGCTACAATACTACATTAAATATGACGTCATGAGCAGACACCCTATAGCTACAATACTACATTAAATATGACGTCATGAGCAGACATCCTATAGCTACAATACTACATTAAATGTGACGTCATGAGCAGACACCCTATAGCTACAATACTACATTAAATATGACGTCATGAGCAGACACCCTATAGCTACAATACTACATTAAATATGACGTCATGAGCAGACACCCTATAGCTACAATACTACATTAAATGTGACGTCATGAGCAGACACCCTATAGCTACAATACTACATTAAATATGACGTCATGAGCAGACACCCTATAGCTACAATACTACATTAAATGTGACGTCATGAGCAGACACCCTATAGCTACAATACTACATTAAATATGACGTCATGAGCAGACACCCTATAGCTACAATACTACATTAAATGTGACGTCATGAGCAGACACCCTATAGCTACAATACTACATTAAATGTGACGTCATGAGCAGACACCCTATAGCTACAATACTACATTAAATATGACGTCATGAGCAGACACCCTATAGCTACAATACTACATTAAATATGACGTCATGAGCATACACCCTATAGCTACAATACTACATTAAATATGACGTCATGAGCAGACACCCTATAGCTACAATACTACATTAAATATGACGTCATGAGCAGACACCCTATAGCTACAATACTACATTAAATATGACGTCATGAGCAGACACCCTATAGCTACAATACTACATTAAATGTGACGTCATGAGCAGACACCCTATAGCTACAATACTACATTAAATATGACGTCATCTGCATACACCCTATAGCTACAATACTACATTAAATGTGACGTCATGAGCAGACACCCTATAGCTACAATACTACATTAAATATGACGTCATGAGCAGACACCCTATAGCTACAATACTACATTAAATATGACGTCATGAGCAGACATCCTATAGCTACAATACTACATTAAATATGACGTCATGAGCAGACACCCTATAGCTACAATACTACATTAAATGTGACGTCATGAGCAGACACCCTATAGCTACAATACTACATTAAATATGACGTCATGAGCAGACACCCTATAGCTACAATACTACATTAAATATGACGTCATCTGCATACACCCTATAGCTACAATACTACATTAAATATGACGTCATGAGCAGACACCCTATAGCTACAATACTACATTAAATATGACGTCATGAGCAGACATCCTATAGCTACAATACTACATTAAATATGACGTCATGAGCAGACACCCTATAGCTACAATACTACATTAAATATGACGTCATGAGCAGACACCCTATAGCTACAATACTACATTAAATATGACGTCATGAGCAGACATCCTATAGCTACAATACTACATTAAATGTGACGTCATGAGCAGACATCCTATAGCTACAATACTACATTAAATATGACGTCATGAGCAGACACCCTATAGCTACAATACTACATTAAATATGACGTCATGAGCAGACACCCTATAGCTACAATACTACATTAAATATGACGTCATGAGCAGACATCCTATAGCTACAATACTACATTAAATATGACGTCATGAGCAGACACCCTATAGCTACAATACTACATTAAATATGACGTCATGAGCAGACACCCTATAGCTACAATACTACATTAAATATGACGTCATGAGCAGACACCCTATAGCTACAATACTACAGAGTTAAAATGTCGCTACAACAATTGACTCGATCGCGTACAGAAAAACAGTTTTCATTGTTATGACGACTTTCCCCGTCAGTTACACAATTAACCACTTGCAAATTTACATAAAGAGAGAGAGAGAGAGAGTTGAGCTCACGTAATATCAGCTGATAACATTTCCAACTCTTCGTACCATAATACTGTATAGCTGGCTGGCTGGCTGGCTGGCTTGCTGGCTTGCTTGCTTGCCGGAAATATAGTGTAGTGTGAGTGATAACATCGCAGCAGGGAGAAACTTTTGTTATGTGCAGCAGTCAAAATACGCACAATAGACAACTTGCATGCCGTTTTTTTTATGGTCTTAAAAAATTCTTTAGGAAAAATAAATAATATTGGTGCATATAAAACTTCTTAAAAAATGCTCCTTCATATTTAAAATTATTTTTGAAATTCAAATTTTATTTGAAGTAAAGACGGTGGCCATTACGCCGAAAGACGGTTCGCGTTTCTTTTGCTTTTTAATTGTTGAAATTGTTCAAACGAGTTAGCACCAACTGAAGAATTTTTTGCAACGGACGAGTTTTTTAAAAAATCTGTATTTTCTCCAACAGAGCTGTTTAAAAAAATCGGCCGTTGAAAAAATTCTCCTATATATATATATATATATAAATATATATATGTATATATATATATATATATATATATATATATATATATATATATATATATATATATTTAATGAGTAACATTAATTAATATTTAAATATTATAAATAATACAAAAAGGTTTGCTATGGATTATATATAAAACTTACATACATATTATATAAAATATATTTATATATTAATTACGCCAAGGTGACTGAGAGAGCGAGCAGAGATGTTCACAAAGCATGACAACTACTCTCAAGTTCAAACCTCTCTAAATATCCAGCAAGTACATAATATTATGTATGTACATTATGTACATTATGTACATTATGTACTTATATATGTAATGTTTTGGTCCAGTGATCAATGTCGCGGCCTCTACATAGAGGGTCTTCACTTCAAGTGACTCTCAACCAGTGAACCAAGACCACTTACTAGTTTAGGCCTTACTGAAGCTGTTGTAAATACATACATACACAGAGAAAACTAACTGCTACTACAGTCGCGGCCTCTACATAGAGGGTCTTCACTTCAAGTGACTCTCAACCAGTGAACCAAGACCACTTACTAGTTTAGGCCTTACTGAAGCTGTTGTAAATACATACATACACAGAGAAAACTAACTGCTACTACAGTCGCGGCCTCTACATAGAGGGTCTTCACTTCAAGTGGCTCTCAACCAGTGAACCAAGACCACTTACTAGTATAGGCCTTACTGAAGCTTGTTGTACATTTTTATATAAACTATACACAGAGAAAACTAACTGCTATACTACGTTACGTTTTTTTTTTTTTTTTTCTTTTTTGCTATCTATATTGTGTTATCGTGCTATACACCAATCCCAGTCCCAGTCAAGACATTGTCTTATCGACAGGTTAGGACTTTACAAATTAATGGAAAACCACACACGGGCCGGCCACGGCCTAAGTACACAGCCCGGTATTCACCATAGCAGCCTAGAGAAACCGTGGAAACATCTAGTCAGGCTGGTCGGTGCAATCACATCAATCATGCACCTCCACGAATACTGTGCGTCGTCATGGAATGCATGTAAACATACATCGTGCAACATGTTGTGCTCTCACACTTGACGTACGCACCTAGCAGTGGCTCCAACCTATACTTGGTGAGGAGTACACAGTTACGTGCAACATGTTGTGCTCTCTCTCACACTTGACGTACGCACCCAGCAGTGGCTCCAACCTATACTTGGTGAGGAGTACACAGTTACGTGCAACATGTTGTGCTCTCACACTTGACGTACGCACCCAGCAGTGGCTCCAACCTATACTTGGTGAGGAGTACACAGTTACGTGCAACATGTTGTGCTCTCTCTCACACTTGACGTACGCACCCAGCAGTGGCTCCAACCTATACTTGGTGAGGAGTACACAGTTACGTGCAACATGTTGTGCTCTCTCTCACACTTGACGTACGCACCCAGCAGTGGCTCCAACCTATACTTGGTGAGGAGTACACAGTTACGTGCAACATGTTGTGCTCTCTCTCACACTTGACGTACGCACCCAGCAGTGGCTCCAACCTATACTTGGTGAGGAGTACACAGTTACGTGCAACATGTTGTGCTCTCTCTCACACTTGACGTACGCACCCAGCAGTGGCTCCAACCTATACTTGGTGAGGAGTACACAGTTACGTGCAACATGTTGTGCTCTCTCTCACACTTGACGTACGCACCCAGCAGTGGCTCCAACCTATACTTGGTGAGGAGTACACAGTTGCGAGTCAGCTGCCTTCACCACTCGTGGGGATAAATGTAATTTTTAGATACTGTGATATCATACTATATATAGGGTGTATGCATTCATGTTAAAGTCAGCGCCATGTTAGATCACTCAATAATATACATATAGATTTATTGAGCAAGAAAATGTATGCAAACATATATATAAGTGATAAACAATGATTCAATTTTGTTCAAAAGGAAAATTAAAAAGGCAAAGGTAAATTATCCAATATGAACATGAACCGTATACAGGAAAATGACTCATTTTGCCAGTATATACAATGAATGTATTTTTGTTTCTATAATATAATAAGTTGTGAGTAGAGTTTTGTTTGTTGAGTGTAGAAACTGAGATGTGGGTGTAGTCTTGCATGGTCCAGTGACCCGCGAGGTCACGTGCTCCCACACACCTAGTCACTCAGCCAGGTCATATGTATAGCCAGGTATAGATTTGTATAGCCAGGTATAGGTTGGTGCTGGGGATCTCTAGCTTGCGGCGAGGACGTTTGTGTGTGTGTGTGTGTGTGTGTGTGTGTGTGTGTGTGTGTGTGTGTGTGTGTGTGTGTGTGTGTGTGTGTGTGTGTGTGTGTGTGTGTGTGTGTGTGTGTGTGTGTGTGTGTGTGTGTGTGTGTGTGTGTGTGTGTGTGTGTGTGTGTGTGTGTGTGTATGAGAGAGAGCAGAGAGAGAGAGAGAGAGAGAGAGAGCAGAGAGAGAGAGAGCAGAGAGAGAGAGAGCAGAGAGAGAGAGAGAGAGAGAGCAGAGAGAGAGAGAGAGCAGAGAGAGAGAGAGCAGAGAGAGAGAGAGAGAGAGAGACAGAGAGCACGCACGAGTGATCGGCCCGCGAGGTTGGCGGGATCAATCTCACCTTCATTGTCTCGCTCAATTGCACTTCACTTCACACCCGTGCAATTGCACTACATGTAATTATACATTGCAGTATCATCGCTTATGTACAGCCAGTTTACTTAAAAAACATGAAAACAACAGCATTTATATGACAAAACACTTGATGTGACTTACATAAATAACTTTAGTTTGTCTCAAAACCCAACAGTAGCTCCGTAGCAGTGATCAGAACATTTCAATTTATGCAACCCGCACAACATTTCATTTTCATACTAATTTTTGCATGTTTCTGACGTCATCAACATGAATAGTCACTTAAATTGCATACTTTACAGTATTTTCACGCTGTCTCGTGGGGCTACATTAACATTCTGGTAAAAATTGTCATCAGTTTTGTAGATCCCATTTTGTGTTAAAGAACATGGTGTTTTATGTTTTCTATGCCTTTAAAAACAAGACTCACACAATTTTACGTATTTTAAGTGGATCACCAATACATAACAATAAGAGAGATGTTGACTTGTGTGTGTTTTACCTGACTTGTATCAAAGTACAACAAAATATGCTCGCCACCCAATGTTGCTTCTCTCTAGTTTGCATGATGTTTACTGATCGCCTTACGTATTCTTACTGCACCAATACATAACAATACCTATAAGACATAGTAGTGCGGTCGAAATCCGGATAAAATTTAAATCCGGATTTCGGATAGAAAGTTATCCTTATCAAATAGATCCGGATTTGGCAGACAAAAATTGTCCCAGATTCACTGATCTGTTTTAAATCCAGACCGTATCCGGATTTGATCCGGATGACAATCCGCATCAAATTATTCAAATCATCGATCCGGATAGAAAATCAGATAACGGATAATTTTTTATCCTGATTTCAAACTCTGGATTTATTTTGAATACAAAGTGTCGGTACAGCACATATTAATGTTTCTCTATATAGTTTATATTTATAGTATTCGTTGTGACACGAGAAGTGAGAAATTGTGATTACCTCACTCACTGGTTGTTTAATTGATTACCCGTGACTTAACGTGACTTGATGTGACGAGAGTTGTGTCGCGGGGTCACGGTCACCTGACCACGTGACTGACACGTGACTGTCACGTGACTGTCACTTAACTTCACGTCCACTTTCTCACCTGTCTTCACCATGACAGCAAGCAAGTGAGTGAGTGAGTGAGTGAGTGAGTGAGTGAGTGAGTGAGTGAGTGAGTGAGTGAGTGAGTGAGTGAGTGAGTGAGTGAGTGAGTGAGTGAGTGAGTGAGTGAGTGAGTGAGTGAGTGAGTGAGTGAGTGAGTGAGTGAGTGAGTGAGTGAGTGAGTGAGTGAGTGAGTGAGTGAGTGAGTGAGTGAGTGAGTGAGTGAGTGAGTGAGTGAGGGAGTGAGGGAGGGAGGGAGGGAGGGAGGGAGGGAGGGAGGGAGGGAGGGAGGGAGGGAGGGAGGGAGGGAGGGAGGGAGGGAGGGAGGGAGGGAGGGAGGGAGGGAGGGAGGGAGGGAGGGAGGGAGGGAGGGAGGGAGGGAGGGAGGGAGGGAGGGAGGGAGGGAGGGAGGGAGGGAGGGAGGGAGGGAGGGAGGGAGGGAGGGAGTGAGTGAGTGAGTGAGTGAGTGAGTGAGTGAGTGAGTGAGTGAGTGAGTGATAAATAAATAAATAAATATATAAGTAAATAAATAAACAAACAAACAAACAAACAAACAAACAAACAAACAAGATAAACAAGATAAATAAACAAACAAACAAACAAGATAAACAAGATAAACAAACAAACAAACAAACAAGATAAACAAGATAAACAAACAAACAAACAAACAAGATAAACAAGATAAACAAACAAACAAGACAAACAAACAAACAAACGAAGGCAGTTACTATTATGTATGAAGTTATGTCGGTGCACTGAGCTAGAGTTATGTAATGTTGAGAGAGAGAGAGAGAGAGAGAGAGAGAGAGAGAGAGAGAGAGAGAGAGAGAGAGAGAGAGAGAGGTCACGTGACCTTGGTCCACTGACTTGCATACACTTATACATGTAAGTACTCTATGTATGTAATATATGTACACAAACTACTATGCAGCTACTATACTCCTACTATACATATCACATAGCTGACGTCACTGTATTGAAAAGTTTGTTCTGTAAATAGTGTGTATGCATTCATGTTAAAGTCGACGCCATGTTGGATCACTCAATAACATGGGTGACATAGGAAAATAACTCATTTTGCCAGTTTAAAACCAATATGCAATATTTTTGAGAGCATTGATGTTGTAAATATGTTGAATTAGTATCTCAAGTATGTGAGAAAAATAATAAAAATATTTCCCAATGAAAATTGGCTAAAACAAAGTTTTTCCTGTGCTGAGCAATGTTATTCACTACTCCAGTATGGCCTCCAAGTGCATTAAATATGACGTCATGCGCATACACCGTATATTTAAAGCTTAGTGCGCAGCAGATTTAGCACAAATGACTAAAAATAAGTTACCACTGTGTTGAAGAAAACAAAAAGATGGGGCTCTCTTAGCTAGTAGGCGTAATCACTCTTTATAAACCCGAGATATCCCCTTATATCAGGCAACCTGGATGTACACGGGAGCACGGCGGGCTGCATATACTGCAGGCGGCGAGCAACAGACAATCACAGCGAACTTTCTGCTCTGTATGTGTGTGTAAGTATATATATATGTGTGTGTGTAAGTATATATATATATATATATATATATATATTATATATATATATATATATATATATATATATATATATATATATATATATATATATATATATATATATATATATATATATATATATATATATATATATATATATATATATATATATATATATATATATATATATATATATATATATATATATATATATATATATATATATATATATATATATATATATATATATATATATATATATATATATATATATATATATATATATATATATATATATATGTATATATATATATATATATATATACAAACATAGCAAGCCAGCACTCACAGTAAATCGATAATATTATCATTTTAATGCATTCTAAATCACAGGTTAAAAAATTTACAAATGTTTTTGTTGTAAGTTGTTTATGTTTTTGAACACAAAAGTTGTGTAATATCCTAACAAACCTGAAAATCAACGTTGGTTTGACCGTAGTCATTGATTTCTAATTTATTTTACATTCACAAAATGCCACTGACGTCACAGCTCGCTTGTTTTACACGTACATAAACCGGGCGAGCTGTGACGTCAGTGACCGCCAGTGACATTTTATGATTGTAAAATAAATTAAAAATCAATGACTACGGCCAAATCAACGTTGATTTTTAGGTTTATTAGGATATTACACAACTTTTTATTCAAGGTGTTCTACGTCTTTAACCAATTTATGATAATTTATTTGATTTAAAATTACATGTTTTATAAAATATCATATTGTTATTGTATTATAAAAAATACCTAAATATTTATGTTTGTCCTGATTTTTTGAAATCAATTGAACCGACCGATAAGCCTATGCCATGATTGAAATATGTACAGCTCTGGCCAAAAGTTCCCGAACGGGGCAGCGGCGGCCGCTGCATTTTCTCATAAAGATAACATTGTGTGGTTACGGGTTGCCTATACAAATCGTTCGGGAACTTTTGACCAGAGCTGTACCTTGTGGAAATTAATAATAATAATAATAATAATAATAATAATGTGATGGATTGCTAGACTGTGAGACTCTAGCGCACGGAAAACATAAATTTAATAAATTATTGCGATACATAACAATAAAGCCATAGACCGCATAAAACAACATGTGCTTTTTAATGAATAAACACAAAATGGGATCTG
>OX439131.1:50241104-50281104 GCA_949318235.1 Ecdyonurus torrentis | reverse complement strand
TCAAATAATTAGCTTAGTTAATGTTATTGCTACAAGATGGCGGTCATGCGCAGTTAGTACAACCACTCTATACATGATAATATCGAGGCAAAGGTTATTGCTGCAAGCTTGCTATGTTGTTGTTATTTTTTTGTGCAAGTGAAAGTGAATTAAGTCACAGCCCGAGGCTGAGGAATTCCAGTAGCACGCGGTGCCGCACCGCCGCACTACCGCACTGCCGCACTGCCGCACTGCCGCACCGCCGCACTCAATGCTAGCAAACCTACATCATATACTGTCCTATAATTAAGATACATACATACATATGCACGCTAGATGTATTAAGTTTTACAATTATCATAATTAACATCGTGACCCGTATTGTCAAAGTGGTCACTGATCAAAGTTCCACCTTTTGTTTTTAATCAGCCTTGCAATTCAAATGCAACATTTGTTTTATGATAATTTTTTATTATTATATTATTATGCCGTTATTTTCCTAATTAAGGTAGCGCAACGAAACTCGGTTCACATAGAGAAAAAATAATGTACTTTCAATTCCTTTTTTCCTAGAAGCGTTGGTCTATATAATAAGTTAGATTGTGCTGTTAAAGAGATGGCTGCGTCTGTGTTTTTAAAACATGTATAATCTACTTTATGTTTACTAATGGATAATTAACTCGATGGGCTTTGACTTTTTAATTATCCTTTTGAGCAAATGCATCATTGTGACTTTGACTGTTATGTCTGTGTAATTTACTTGCTCAATAAATCTATATTATTATTATTATTATTATTATTTTATATTTCTTTTTTACCTAATTTAATTTGAAAGGGTATAAAAAGTACCCTGAAACCAGAAGTCATTTTTTCAGGGTGGGACATCCCATCTTAAAGTAAAATTAACAAAATAATAAAAATTAAGTTTTTTTTAAATTAACCAAATTTTAGTAACGGGGGTAAAAAAATATAACAAAAACAGTTGTAACAAAAAATATTACCCTCGACCTCACCCTGACCCTTAAAAAGGGTTGATTGACCTTAAAAATATTATTTTTAAAAAAATATCGCATATATGTAAAGTCCACGAAACGTAAGGATGTTCGATATTTCTTAAATAATCGTTTGTTTAACTAAAAACTGTCAGTTGAAATGGGCGATATCTGTGGGCGATCATGCAAATTAAAATTTTCTTGTAGGAATAGACCGGAGAAAAACATAAGCACAACATTTAACCGCACAACATTTTCATACTAATTTTTGCATGTTTCTGACGTCATAAACATGAATAGTCACACAAATTGCATACTTTACAGTATTTTCACGCTCTCTCGTGGGGCTACATTAACATTCTGGTAAAAATTGTCAACAGTTTTGAAGATCCCATTTTGTGTTTATTCATTAAAAAGCACAGTCATGTTGTTTTATGTGGTCTATGGCTTTGTGTGTATATATATATATGTGTGTGTGTGTGTGTGTGTGTGTGTGTGTGTGTGTGTGTGTGTGTGTCAATGCATTCATGTTAAATTCGGCCAATAACATGGGTGACATAGGAAAATGTCACATTTTGTCAGTTTAAAACCACTATGCAATATTTTTGAGAGCATTGATGTTGTAAATATGTTGAATTAATTAATTAGTATTAATTAGTATCTCAAGTATGTGAGAAAAATAACAAAACAATGTCCCAAAGAAAATAGGTTAAAGTGAAGTATGTCCTATGCTGAGCAATGTTATTCACTACTCCAGTATGGCCTCCAGGCACATTAAATATGACGTCATCCGCATACACCCTATTTATATATATATATATATATATATATATATATATATATATATATATATATATATATATATATATATATATATATAAATACATAAGCCACATAAACACTCACTTTCTACGAGGCAAAAACAAAATTAACATTTTTCAAGTAAAAATAATTTGTTAGCTTAAATCACGAGGAAAAAAACCGACCAAGGTTTTTCAATTACAAACTTTCACATTTGAGATAATGTAAGTTGTGTGATGCGCGCTCACTATAGCTATAGCTATATAGCCATAGCTAGCTAGCTGGTAATAATTTGAGTCGAGTCATTTTTGATGTAACTTTGAAAACAATGGATTACATCACAAAGTGAGGTAGACAGTAATTTACATGCTGATTAAAGCCATAGACCACATAAAACAATATGTACTTTTTAATAAATAAACACGAAATAAGATCTTCAAAACTGATGACAATTTTTACCGGAATGTTAATGTAGCTCCACGAGAGAGCGTGAAAATACTGTAAAGTATGCAATTTGCGTGCTAATTCATGTTTATGACGTCAGAAACATACAAAAATTAGTATAAAAATGTGGTGTGGGTTGCATAAATCTATATTTTCTGATCACTGCTACGGAGCTACAGTTAGGTTTTGAGACAAACTAAAGTTATTTATGTAAATCTTATCAAGTGTTTTGTCATATAAATGCTTAGGTTTTTCTCTGGTCTATTGTTTTAAGTGTGACAATGACGGAGACCAGTCTTGGGGTGGTCGAGTCAGACTTCAAACAGTTTTCGAACAACGCACGAGTTCTAGTTTGTTTGAACTTTTTGAGATGTTCGTGTTCGACGAACAACATTTTCACTGCTGAATCTTCAAAATAACATAAAATCGAACAATTTTGCAATTGAATTTTAGGTATTTAAAATGATATATATATATATATATATATATACCAAAAATTGATGAATGTGTAAAATAAAAGCAGTTTTAACCATATTCATTATTTATATATATAACAAAATGTGTATAAAGTTTAAAAGTAATAACAAAAAAAAAAAAAAAAAAAAAAAAAAAACGTTTTATTTCAATAGTATTTTCTGTGACGACATATTCGAACAATCTGGAACAGTTGGTGATGTATTGGCGCTTACAAAAAGTTCTAAATAATCATGTTCGGATCGTATTTGAAATATTTTGAGGTGTTCTTGATCGGTTCTAGTTGGTCTAATTGGTGTTCGAACCCAACACTGGCGGTGACAGAATACATATTATAAGTTTTTGCATAAATAATGCTAAATTGGAACTATTAATAATTATGCACTTAATCTACCTGACTTAATTGATCATCAACATCAAGCAACGTATTTGTGTCTTTTAGCGAAATTTTTAGCTAAACTCAGTTTTTATTTGCGATCTTAATAATAGAAACAAATTGATCACATACGTTTGTGAAAATTATCTTTTTCTCAAGTAAATCAATTAAAATGGTTCACAGTCGCGATCTTTTTGTAATTATAACGATAATCTTAATGATCATAAACTGTTCACATCTTTTTGTAAAAAAATGATCATTTAATTAGACAAGTCATGCTCGATTTCTATAGCCATATTATGAACTATATGATGAGCTCATAATACACCTTAAAGCCATAGACCACATAAAACAACATGGCATTTTTAATGAATAAACACGAAATGGGATCTTCAAAACTGATGACAATTTTTACCAGAATGTTAATGTAGCCCAACAAGAGATCGTAAAAAAACTGTAAAGTATGCAATTTCCATGACTATTTATGTTTATGACGTCAGAAACATGCAAAAATTATAATATGAAAATGTTGTGCCAGTTGCGTAAATCGATTCACTCACTCACTCACCCACCCACTCACTCACTCACTCACTCACTCACTCACTCACTCACTCACTCACTCACTCACTCACTCACTCACTCACTCACTCACTCACTCACTCACTCACTCACTCACTCACTCACTCACTCACTCACTCACTCACTCACTCACTCACTCACTCACTCACTCACTCACTCACTCACTCACTCACTCACTCACTCACTCACTCACTCACTCACTCACTCACTCACTCACTCACTCACTCACTCACTCACTCACTCACTCACTCACTCACTCACTCACTCACTCACTCACTCACTCACTCACTCACTCACTCACTCACTCACTCACTCACTCACTCACTCACTCACTCACTCACTCACTCACTCACTCACTCACTCACTCACTCACTCACTCACTCACTCACTCACTCACTCACTCACTCACTCACTCACTCACTCACTCACTCACTCACTCACTCACTCACTCACTCACTCACTCACTCACTCACTCACTCACTCACTCACTCACTCACTCACTCACTCACTCACTCACTCACTCACTCACTCACTCACTCACTCACTCACTCACTCACTCACTCACTCACTCACTCACTCACTCACTCACTCACTCACTCACTCACTCACTCACTCACTCACTCACTCACTCACTCACTCACTCACTCACTCACTCACTCACTCACTCACTCACTCACTCACTCACTCACTCACTCACTCACTCACTCACTCACTCACTCACTCACTCACTCACTCACTCACTCACTCACTCACTCACTCACTCACTCACTCACTCACTCACTCACTCACTCACTCACTCACTACACTCACAGATATTTCTAATATTGACAAAGCATTGTTTACTTTATTATTACGAGGAAGGAAGCACGTGGCTTGTTAATTAACAACAATTAATGCCGCTGCGTGGACTACGGAAGTCAGTCGTCATTTGTTTGTTTGTATTATGTGTGAGTGGTTGAATTACGTGGCCAGTAAGCCGAGAAATTGACCGTCACCTTGGGAGGTCACTCCTAGCTAGCTGGGATTGTTTTGTGTCCCTGATTTGTCTAGCACTTCCTATTTTATCATCTGTGCATAATGCACATAATGTATATATATATGTGTGTGTGTGTGTATATATGTATATATATATATATATATATATATATATATATATATATATATATATATATATATATATATATATATATATATATACATATATATATATATATATATATATATATAATGTATTATGATGCAAATAATGAACATATTCGATGTTTAGACAGCATATTGACACATGCGTGGCAAGTTTGCTTCCGTGCAAATATAAAAACATTGTTCATTGTATTTTTTTATTTTTTAATTTTTCCATTAACATTTTCTTTATATTCTAAAAAACTCATGGTTGTTTGGTAATTTATTAGATTTTCTTTTTATTCACATTCCAAAATGTTTGATTTTTTTTTTTGTTCTATAGTGAAGTATTTATATCACATTGCTTAAAGCAATAGACCAGACAAAAACATGAGCATTTATATGACAAAGCACTTGATGTACATAAATAACTTTAGTTTGTCTCAAAACCCAACTGTAGCTCCGT
Organism: Ecdyonurus torrentis; assembly: GCA_949318235.1. Taxonomy (NCBI): domain Eukaryota; kingdom Metazoa; phylum Arthropoda; class Insecta; order Ephemeroptera; family Heptageniidae; genus Ecdyonurus; species Ecdyonurus torrentis. The sequence continues at coordinate 50,275,874 of OX439131.1, read as the reverse complement.
AGCAGAGATCAGAATATTTAGATTTAGGCAACCCACACAACATTTTCATACTAATTTTTGCATGTTTCTGACGTCATAAACATGAATAGTCACGCAAATTGCATACTTTACAGTATTTTCACGCTCTCTCGTGGGGCTACATTAACATTCTGGTAAAAATTGTCATCAGTTTTGAAGTTCTCAATTCATGTTTATTTATTAAAGAGCAGATGTTGTTTTATGTGGTCTATGCCTTTAAGTGAGACTACAAAAGAAAGTTTGCTGTAATTATGTGTGCGCAGTAAAGTCGATTCATATTGATGCAAATTAGTTTTCTCTTAGAATGAACAAAAACGTAACAATATGGAGCTGGGAGGGAGGAACTGCAAAATATTACATTATAAATTATATAACACAGGAAACTGAGTATTATCTTTTTTAATTGAATGGAGTTGATTAACATAATAATTATGGAGAGAAACTGTTTGGAGTGCCTGCGGTGATATGTGTTAGTAGCCGTGTTATGTGTGTGTGTGTGTGTGTGTGTGTGTGTGTGTGTGTGTGTGGTGTGTGTGTGTGTGTGTGTGTGTGTGTGTGTGTATGTGTGTAGTGAGTGTGTGTGTGTGTGTGTGTGTGTGTGTGTGTGTGTCTGTGTGTATGTGTGTGTGTGTGTGTGTGTGTATGTGTCTGTGTGTATGTGTGTGTGTGTATGTGTCTGTGTGTGTGTGTGTGTGTGTGTGTGTGTGTGTGTGTGTGTGTGTGTGTGTGTGTGTATGTGTCTGTGTGTATGTGTCTGTGTGTATGTGTCTGTGTGTGTGTGTGTGTGTGTGTGTGTGTGTGTGTGTGTGTGTATGTGTGTAGTGAGTGTGTGTGTGTGTGTGTGTGTGTGTGTGTGTGTGTGTGTGAATGTGCATGTGTGTGTATGTGTGTATGTGTGTGTGTGTGTGTATGTGTCTGTGTGTATGTGTCTGTGTGTGTGTGTGTATGTGTGTGTGTGTGTGTGTGTGTATGTGTCTGTGTGTATGTGTGTGTGTGTGTGTGTGTGTATGTGTGTAGTGAGTGTGTGTGTGTGTATGTGTGTGTGTGCGGGTTATAGGTTGGCAGTAAGTATACGTAAGAGAGACAGAAACAGAGAGAGAGAGAGAGATAGAGAGAGAGAGAGAGAGAGAGAGAGAGAGAGAGAGAGAGAGAGAGAGAGAGAGAGAGAGAGAGAGAGAGAGAGAGAGAGAGAGTACATTTAAGCCAGTAGCTACATCAGATTTTGTTTTGATATCTTTTCAGTTTTTTAATCTATTTTGAGTTAAATTAGCTATTGTTTAATATTTAAAGTATTAGTTAATAATTTACTAAATACATTATTTTTCCTGCTTATAATAACTCAAAAGTTTTTATCTCAAACAAGTTAGGATCTGATGATGATAAAATTGGAGTAATAAATAACAAATTAAACAAATGTGTAGCTTGAGGTGTCGGCGTGACACCTCAAGCCGCTCTCTGCTCGAGAATCCCTTCCTTCCCGTCGCCTCGCACGCACCACACGCAATTAATACAATACTGCACTTTTTATGCAGTGAAATAATAAAGAAGTACATCTGGTACTTATTTGAACGCGCTTATTATAAAGAAGACTATTTATTAATATATTACAAAATGTTATTATTTTATTAATTAAATTGATATTTAGGACGCGCGGGTTACAATAGTATATAGGGTGTTTTCATTCATGTTAAAGTCGACGCCATAAGTGAGTACTAAATAACATTGGCTGGTATAGGAAAATGTCACATTTTGCCAGTTTAAAAATAATACTTCACAATATTTTTGAGAGCATTGATGTTGTTAACAGGTTGAATTAGTATCTCAAGTATGCGAGAAAAATAATAATGACCAAAAAAATAACTAATTTTGCAAAGAAAATAGCCAAAAACTACGTTTGACCTATACTGAGCAATGTTATTCATTACTCAAGATGAGCATCGAAAATCACTCAGAATGACGTCATGCGCACACACCCTATAGTAGTATTTTGCTGCTGCGTAGTTGAAGTGGTCGCTACTTTACGAACATGTTTGTTATATTTATATTCAACTCAAAAAAAACCTCAGTCAATTTAAATCGGGCATACCTAAAGTATCGCCCATTGTTACATCTGAGGAGAAGGGGGGCGGCTGGGCGATACTGTAAAAGATCGAACGGCAGGTAACTCGGTTTTTTTTTAGTCGAATATAGGTATAGTGTACTTGATGTGCAATGTTTTGATAGTATATATAGTATAGTATTTTGTTGCTGCGTAGTTGAAGTGGTCACTCAGTCACTGTATGGAGGTCAAAGTCAACTACTAAGTAACACCTGGCCTGTACTGCTATTTACCATGTACTGCTATGTAGTGTATGTATGTGTATATATATATATATATATGTATATATATATATATATATATATATATATATATATATATATATATATATATATATATACTGTATATATATATATATATATATATATATATATATATATATATATATATATATATATATATATACATATATATATATATATATATATATATATATATATACATATATATAGATATATATATATATATATATATATATATATATATATATATATACACACTATATATATATATATATATATATATGCTATGAGTGACCCGCGCAACATACTTTATCTTACGTAACGTGATCATAATTAACTTCACATTAAGGCGGTAAATCAGCTACTGCGGGATTTGACTAAAAAGTCGTAAAGAAGGAAAAGTCTGAAATTTTGCTTGGTGATACATTAGGTTAAGGCAACTTCAAAAATGTAAAAAATTTGTGGCGTCACCATGCTAGATTTTGTTTCATGATTTTTTGAAGTTTTAGTCCCATAAGAGGCCATGTCAATTTTAGTAAATTTCAAAACTTATTTTCTCTCTTATCTGATGGTCACGGGTAATGAAAATTTTATCATGGGTAGCTTTTATTATTCTGAATTAGGTTCTGGCCAGTGGCGGCCCAATAGAGGGGGATGAGGGGACATTTCCCCCGGGCGCCGGGGTAAAAAGGGCGCCGGAGCAAAAAGGGCGCACGGCGAGGGAAATTAGTGGCTAATAAATTATTATAAAAACTACAATAAAACAGCCTAAAAAACAAAAACATATGAAATTGAAGCTTGATAATGCACAATCTGTAAAATAGTAATGCACTTAATGTCTACATTTTATGCAAAATGAAAATGATTTAAAAACTCAATTTTTTATATAATTTTTAATTTTTTGTTTTATAATAATTTTTTTAATGAACCAAAGAACATTTTTCTATCCGCCACAAATAATTATTTGTGGAGCTAGTAAAGTAACTTAAATTCGGCTCAAATAAAATCTTCCACAAATTAAGGGAATTAACTAAGTAAGTAAAAGGTATATTATTATCTTCATATGTATATTCAACTCAAAAAACCTCCTTCGTTGATTTAAATCGGGCATGTCTAAAGTATCGCCCATTGTCACATTTGAGGAGAAGGGGGGCGGCTGGGCGATACCGTAAAAGGTCGAACGGCAGGTAACTCAGGTTTTTTGAGTTGAATATATATAAAACGTCAAGCTCTTCGTCATGCGCAAAATTTTACTTGAACAACTTCTGAACAAAAATACTTTAGCGTCAGATCAACTTTTATTGACTTTGAGTTTAAAAACGATTTTTAAGAGATTATTATTATTTTACGGAGAGCAAAATTATTGCAAATCGCATATTTAAATTTACATAGGTCAATTGAAAAAAAAAAAAAAAAATTAGAAAATTTGTTGTGGATAAATCCGTAAAATCAATTTTTAGAACCAAACTTTTCAACCTGGAAAGTATTTTTAAAACACCTTAAAAAAAAAAAAAAAAAGCAAGGGTCAAAATCGGGGTTTAAATGTTCAAATATAGATTGATTAGCATTGGGGAAGGTGCATTTTGCGACACTTTCACGCTCTGTATTGTGACAACATGCAGTTTTTTTTTGTTTTTTTTTTTTAATTTAAATTTTGGGTACAGCATGCATACTCTATACTTAATACAGAAAATAAAAATACAATCCTACCTTAAAGTACATGCTACCTTAATATATGCATATGTCGTAAATAAATTTAAAAAAAGCAATTTAGAATGTTCTTTTATTGAAGAAAAAAATATCAATATTTTTCTTCGATTTTATACTTAAGGCGGGAAATCAGCTACTGCGGGATTTGACTAAAAAGTTGTAAAGACAGAAAAATCTGAAATTTTGTACAGTGATACATTAGGATTAGGTATCTTCAAAAACGTAAAAATTTTGGGGGGTCACCATGCTAGATTTTTAATAATGATTTTTTGAAGTTTTGGTCCCATAAGAGCCCATGTTAATTTCAATAATGAATTTCTCACTTATCTGATAGTCACGGGTTCTGAAAATTTTATCATAGGTAGATGTTACTATTAACTTTCAAATGGCATCATAAAATTTGGAAGTTTTTTTTTAAGATTTTGAGATACAAGCCATCTATATACAATCCTTAAACGGTGTAAAAAAATATTAAATTTGAGGTACTTGAATTGTAATAGCAAATTCTTTTAGGTATACTAATTTTGCATTTTATGCCAAAAAGGGGCGTGGCCCCCAAAAAATCGCGCCTGCGGCGCAATAGGGGGCTTCGCCCATTTCCCTGATTATGCTATTTCAACGGGTAAGGGCGCACCGCGAGTTTATCCCCCGGGCGCCCAATTTGACGGGCCGCCACTGGTTCTGGCTGCTGAACACACACAAAAAAATTCTATCCAAAACAATTCTCATCACACAGAGCGTCAAAGTATCACAAAATACCCCGCCCCCCATGCTAATGAATCTATATTTGAGCCCCCATTTTAACCCACGTTTAATTTTTTATGCGGTTAAAAAATTACCAGCGTGTTCTTCTTTTAATTAAAAATGATTTTTCAAATATTTTTCCTAGAAAGTACTGGGAAAAAAATTATTAACTTAAAAATTAAACTTTATATTAATAACTTCACTTAACTTTTTCCTCTCGTAACTCAAAACCACCACTGTGTATGATAACATTTTAAATAGTTACCTAAGTGGTATGATAACTATATACCATAACTTTTTATAGTTAATACTCTTCTTATTGTTATGCATGGAATTGTATCTGTGTTTATTTTGTTTTTGTAACATAATAATTAAAAATACTTTTATTTACATATTAAATAAATTTTCGTATTGTCCGCCACGCTTGCAAGTCTTGCCTGGCTACACAAGACTGACTCCACTCAAAAATTACACATTCAATTTTACATACACACTATAATAACACTAATAATAACTAATATAATATCACTTATTGGCCAAGACAATACGAAAATGTATTTAAAAAATAGATATATTATGTAATCTTTTAGTAATATCTTATTTAAGTAACTTAATCTGAACTTAGTTAGCTAAAGTAATGCAACAATTTTTTTATAGTATGACTCTATATGGTAAATTATGATTTTAATTCATAAATAAATGTTTATGTTAATTATTTGAAATTTTTACGTTTTACTCCCATAAGACCCCGCAGTAACAATTTTACCGTTACAATCATTAAAAACTCAGCCGTAGTTTAAGTTTAAAGATTGATCATTTTGATTAGGAAAGTTATTATATCAGCAATATAAAATAATGATCATGTTTTATAGTCATAATTTGACCTAACAAGTATTGTTGTGGGGTAGAGACCCTTAACAGAGAAGAGACAACCTCATGTTTTAGGCAGACCTGCAATACATCAGGTTAGCAAACATTACAGGAAGGCCTGTGGCGTCGGAACCAATCAGATTTGAGAGATTGTTAGGGTAGCCAATCAGAACGCTAGAAAGTTTGGGTACTTTTAGCGGGCCTTTCAAAACAATGTATTGCAGGTTTGCCTAAAACATGAGGTTGTCGCTTCTCTGTTAAGGGTCTCTATTGTGGGGACATCATGTGCTCCATCTACATGCATAATTAGACATTATAGCGCTGGTGGCGGTTCACTTTCTTCTCTCTCTGTCCTCTCTCTCTCTGTCTCTCTCTGTCTCTCTCTCTCTCTCTCTCTCTCTCTCTCTCTCTCTCTCTCTCTCTCTCTCTCTCTCTCTCTCTCTCTCTCTCTCTCTCTCTCTCTCTCTCTCTCTCTCTCTGTCTCTCTCTCTCTCTCTCTCTCTCTCTCTCTCTCTCTCTCTCTCTCTCTCTCTCTCTCTCTCTCTCTCTCTCTCTCTCTCTCTCTCTCTCAGTTTTTGCCGTGGACAATAATCTCACGCCCCACTAACCACGTACAATTTCCTGGCTCGACAAAAAGAACGTCGCCCACGTTGGCAGAGCAGTTTCCGCCTTGCTTGCTTGCTTGCTTGCGGCCACGGTAAATCTTGCCTCATTTTAATTTGCCATGCATCACAAAAACTATCATCTTAGCACATTTCTATCTGCTACATCAGTGCGCAAATATATAATAACCTGCGGCACGTTTAGTGGTTTTTAATATTACAATGTTTTATGCAAATTTATAGCGGAGGGAGAGAGAGAGAGAGAGAGAGAGAGAGAGAGAGAGAGAGAGAGAGAGAGAGAGAGAGAGAGAGAGAGAGAGGGAGGGAGAGAGAGAGAGAGAGCAAAAGTGTATCAATGGGAAAATATTATACAGGAGGGAAATATTATACAGGGGTGAAATGTTGAAATCCCCATGGATATCATACTATCCATGAGAAAAACCTTCAATTTCCAAATGGATAGTAGTGGAAAATTTCAACTATCCATGGGAAACATGATACTATCCATGGGAATCATTTCTATCCATGGACCATTATTACTAGAGAGAGAGTGAGAGAGAGAGAGAGAGAGAGGTGACAAAACTAATTTCCTTTAAATTTTAAGTAAAAGTAACTTTATATTATAGTATTTTATACTATACGGTACTGTTGTATCGTTGTATATCGTTGTGTCGTTTTATCGTTGTATCGTGGTATCGTCACAATAGAGGGTATAGCAGCTGAAAAATATCCTCCAAAAATTTCTATAGCTAAAAACAAGTAATAGTATACTCTAAATTATATTATTTACATTATTTATTTATATTAGTATTATATATTAGTATATATTATATTTACTTTTATAATTTTTAATATTATTTAAATAATCCTAAAATCTTGAAATTTACAAAAAAACATTATAATAATAATAATAAATAAAAAAACTCGTGTTTCCGCATTAGCGTATTGTTAAATTACTATATACCCATGGCAGGTACTTGAAAACTTTATTTTCTACTGCAATACGTAGGTGTTTACATTTTAATTTGGCATAGGTAGTTGTTAACTAGAATATCACCTAATCTAAGTGAGTCACACCTTTATTGTAACATATTGCACCTACATTAGGTATTATTGTAGTATAATAATACCTGGGTTCTACCTTATATGTCTACCTATTGTAGCATATTGCACCTGCATTAGCAGGTATTATTGTAGTATAATAATACCTGGGTTCTACCTTATATGTCTACCTATTGTAGCATATTGCACCTGCATTAGCAGGTATTATTGTAGTATAATAATACCTGGGTTCTACCTTATATATGTCTACCTATTAATTTTTTAGTTTCAGTTTTTTTTTTGCTCAGAAATTATTAATTAGGTAACTTAATTAAGCTACATTTATGACATTGAGCTATCTATTAAGTGATGCTAAATTATTACGATATAAATAATTATGCTGTACAACATAATATTAATGTAACAAAGTTATTATGCAAATTATGCTGTATTGAATAAATTTTGCTGATAATGAGCTAGCATAATTATTGCGTATTTTGTCCGAACATCAATATTTCCAAGGTAAAACTTTGCTCTGTTTTCTATACAAAGTGTTTTACAAGTGGTCTATTATGAAGTGACAAGCTTTGTTTGAGCAAGGTCATACAAGGTCGTTCATATCGATCACGTGACTTTGTGAGCCCTGGGGCGACTGTGGTCACATGACCTGCCTCAACTTGGCTTCATATTGTTTTAAATCTCTTGTCAACTTACTTTTTTATCATTTAGAATACTAGATTGATAATTACCATACCTTATTATCCATGAATTAGACACCAACACCTTGATTTTATATTTATTTTCATTTTGTGGTTATTTCACGTATCTGACGTCACAATGTACCGCCGCCAATCACAGTCAACGCTCTGGTCACGTGATAAATTTAAACCACCCTCTTAAGTTTTTACCCCTATCACAACCCCATCGGTACATTGTGACGCCAGATACGTGAAATAACCGTCAAAAAGAAAATGAATAAAATAAATACAAAATCAACATGTTGGTGTCTAATTTATGGATAATAAGGTATGGTAATTATCAATCTAGTATTCTAAATGATAAAAAAGTAAGTTGACAAGGGATTTAAGTGATATGATAACAAAAGAAGTGACGTCACAGTAAAGTGATAAAACTACATTGGAGTGTATGATAACATGCAAAATCTAGCTCTCAATTAACAACGGTGGCGACCAATCAGAAACAAGCATAGCACGGGAGCAATAATTTAACCTTATGCAGCCTAATTTTAACTGTAGGATTTTTTTTTATTTATTTTTGAAAACAAGCGAAAAAATTCAAAGCAATATTAATGTGGGATGTATATATATATATATATATATATATATATATATATATTGTTTTATATATTGTATATGGCCCCTCTTATATATGGTACCAAAACCTCAATAACAATGGTCCCTCATATACATGGTCTCCAATAAACCCGACCCTGTACTTTCAGAAAATATTAATATTTATAATTCACGATCATACTTGATATTTGAGGTGTTATAAAACAATAAAGTATTACTATTGACCTTACGTATATAGGTGTAAATATAATCTGCATGTGGTATATTGCGTGCAGCCTGCCTGCCTGCCTACTTGTGACGTCACACCTCACTGAGCTACATCGAAGTCACGTGATTATTTCACTTTCAAAACATCGAACTTGTTCTCTCATGTGATCTTCGTATGGGTCAAATATGTAAATATCTTTCACATTGCTATATATGTACGGCCAGTTTTTTAAGTTGCTATTTTGTTTTGCAAAAACTAAAAGTGAATGTATATATAAGCTAATACTGTTTACATATAAAGGGAGCTACAGTATGTGTTTATTTATTTATTTATTTATTTGTATATTTATGTATTTATTTATTTATTTATTTATTCATTTATTTGTTTATTTATTTATTTATTTGTTTATTTGTTCATTTATTTATTTATTTACTTATTTATTTATTTATTTATTTATTTATTTATTTATTTATTTATTTATTTATTTATTTATTTATTTATTTATTTATTATTTATTTATTTATTTATTTATTTATTTATTTATTTATTTATTTATTTATTTATTATTATTATTTATTTATTTATATAGCATAGAGGAAACATTATTTCTCCTAATTTTTAAAATAAAAAAAAGTTTATTTCAACTGATCAAATTTTCCTGGTATTTTTGTAGCTTATTAGGAGCTAGAAATAAGGCTTTGATTGAGCTTTGAAGCTTCTTTTACTAATAAAAATGATGTTTTTCCTATGCTGGCTTATGTATTCCTGGCCTACAAAATGGCGGCTCTTAAATATGAGTACAACCGCTCTATACTGTACGTTGAGTGAGAGCGCTGGATATTTGGTGTGCATTGCAATGTTGGTCGACTTCATGTTAAAATTGCTAACAATGAGGTCAGCTACAATGTGCGCATGCAAACCCCAAGGTTAAGGCGCTCGCTGGCTCGCCAAGCTAGCCAAGCAAGCCACAATACACGAACAATAAATTACGTAACGTATGCTGCATTTATGTTAAGTACCTTAAAGCCATAGACCACATAAAACAACATGTTGCTTTTAAATGAATAAACACGAAATGGAATCTTCAAATTGATGACAATTTTTACCAGAATGTTAATGTAGCCCCACGAGAGAGCGTGAAAATACTGTTAAGTATGCAATTTAAGTGAAAATTCATGTTTATGACGTCAGAAACATGCAAGAATTAGTATGAAAATGTTGTGCGGGTTGCATAAATCGAATTTTCTGATCACTGCTACGGGGCTACAGTTGTGTTTTGAGACAAACTAAAGTTATTTATGTAAGTCCCATCAAGTGTTTTGTGATATAAATGCTTATAATTTTCTCTTGTCTATTTCTTTAAGAATTACGTAAATAAGTAATTATACTATAGAACGGTTGCACTCATATTTAAGAGACGCCATCTTGTAGGTCAGGAATACATAGGCCAGCATAGTAAAAACTACATTTTTATATTTTTAATAGCAAAAGAAGCTTCAAAGCTCAATCAAAGCCTTATTTGTAGCTCCTAATTAGCTACAAGAATATCACAAAAATTCGTTCTGTTGAAATAAATTTTTTTTATATGAAAATTTAGTAAAAATGATTTTTCCCCTGCTGGACAATGTATAAGGCACCACAAACATGGCGACAAAGCGCAAGGATGTATAATACATATAATTTATGCTGTGCATTGTTGTTATTATGCACGATAATAGAAATTTTGGTGTTTTGATTTAATATTCCTGAAACGTGCAGAATTATTTCGTATTTAGTTTTAATTGTTTCTTCACTAAATCATTAATCTTATATTATATACTCAAAATGAATCAAGTAATTGAATCACACATTTGTTTTATTATATAACACGTATAAAAATAACTAGGTACCCATGCTTGATGGCCGCCATGTTTGTGGTGCCTAATACATTGTCCAGCATAGGGCAAACATCATTTCTACCAAGTTTTCATATAAAAAATAGTTTATTTCAACTAAACGAATTTTTTGTGATATTCTTGTAGCTTATTAGGAGCTACAAATAAGGCTTTGATTGAGCTTGGAAGCTTCTTTTGCTATTAAAAATATAAAAATGACGTTTTTCCTATGTTGGCCTATGTATTCCTGACCTACACACATACTTGAGATATTAATTCAACATATTTACAACATCAATGCTCTCAAAAATACTGCATAGTGTTTTTAAACTGACAAAATAAGTTATTTTCCTGTACCACCCATGTTATTGAGTTATCCAACATGGCGTCGACTTTAACATGAATGCATACACACTATAGAACGAGCTAATATGTGGCAACAATGTCCGAGCAGTGATATATAGCACGTATGGTGTTATGTAATTAAATGGCGCAAGTGTGATTGGTAAGGCGCCAGGCCAGGCGGGTGGCGCCTCCTAAACCATGACCTGGCATACCTTGCTATGCCACGCCACGCCACGCCATGCCACGTGACGTGACGTCACCACATATTAGCGTACTATGAACACATGTTACATAGCTGTGATCAAGGTCCTTACTTACTTTAGTGTTGCTACTTTTTATCTTTAAAGCAATAGACCAGAGAAAAACATAATAATTTATATCACAAAACACTTGATGTGACTTACATAACATTAGTTTGTCTCAAAACCCAACTGTAGCCCCGTAGCAGAGATTATAAAATTCGATTTATGCAACCCGCACAACATTTTCATACTAATTTTTGCATGTTTCTGACGTCATAAACATGAATTTTTACACAAATTGCATACTTTACAGTATTTTTACGCTCTCTCGTGGGGCTACATTAACATTCTGGTAAAAATTGTCATCAGTTTTGAAGATTCCATTTCGTGTTTATTGATTAAAAAGCAGATGTTGTTTTATGTGGTCTATGGCTTTGATATCATCTGTGCATGTGGTCCGTGAGTTTGCAAAATATCAACCTGATCGAGTGGTCCAGCTCACTGACCAACTGCGAGTCACATTGCATTGATAATAATAAGACTTCTTTATTGCATGGGTGCAAAATATCAACCTGATCGAGTGGTCCAGCCCACTGACCAACTGCGAGTCACATTGCATTGATAATAATAATACGTCTCTCTTTAATAAATTATTTATTTACATCAAAAACATCAAATTCATATTTATTTGAAAACACGATGATAAGAATTTGATATCAATAGCATTGCAGCACAGAGACAGAGAGAGAGAGAGAGAGAGAGAGAGAGAGAGAGAGAGAGAGAGAGAGAGAGAGAGAGAGAGAGAGAGAGAGAGAGAATGAGAGAGAGAGACAGACAGACAGACAGACAGACAGACAGACAGACAGACAGACAGACAGACAGACAGACAGACAGACAGACAGACAGACAGACAGACAGACAGACAGACAGACAGACAGACAGACAGACAGACAGACAGACAGACAGACAGACAGACAGACAGACAGACAGACAGACAGACAGACAGAGACACACACACACACACACTCACACACACACACTCACGCACTCACACACACACACACACACACACACACACAGAGAGAGAGAGAGAGAGAGAGAGAGAGAGAGAGAGAGAGAGAGAGAGAGAGAGAGAGAGAGAGAGAGAGACCGACAGACACACACACACACACACACACACACACACACACACACACACACACACACACACACACACTCACACACACACACACACACTCACACACACACACTCACACACACAGAGAGAGAGAGAGAGAGAGAGAGAGAGAGAGAGAGACAGACCGACAGACACACACACACACACACTCACACACACACACACACACTCACACACACACACACACACTCACACACACAGAGAGAGAGAGAGAGAGAGAGAGAGAGAGAGAGAGAGAGAGAGAGAGAGAGAGAGAGAGAGAGACAGACCGACAGACACACACACACACACACACACACACACACACTCACACACACACACTCACACACACAGAGAGAGAGAGAGAGAGAGAGAGAGAGAGAGAGAGAGAGAGAGAGAGAGAGAGAGAGAGAGAGAGAGAGAGAGAGAGAGAGAGAGAGAGACAGACCGACAGACACACACACACACACACACACACACACACACACACACACACATACACACACACACACACACACACACAGAACTACGTAATAATTACGCTTGCCCATTTTCAGTAATATGTTCAATATAGCATAATCTATGATATAAAAAAAATGATGCAAATGTTTTGTCTCTCTTTGTTTTGCAAGCATGTCTGCATCTTAAAACTACATTATTGTACCTGCACTTAAGTGAGGTGGTCAGAGTATAGGTAGTTTTCATTGATGTTAAAGTCGACGTCATAAGTGAGTACTAAATAACATTGGCCAATATAGGAAAATGTCACATTTTGCCAGTTTAAAAATACTTTACAATATTTTTGAGAGCATTGATGTTGTAAATATGTTGAATTAGTATCTCAAGTATGTGAGAAAAATAACATGAACAAAAAATTAGCATATTTCCGAAAGAAAATTGGCTTAAACGAAGTTTGTCCTATGCTGAGCAATGTTATTCATTACTCCAGTATGGCCTCCAAGCGCAGTAAATATGACGTCATCTGCATACACCCTATAGTGTATAATTTAGCTAAACAAGGCAACTAATTTGCTGAGTGTCAATTAAGGCTGGTAGGTCAGGTGCAACGTGTCACCTTGGCTGCCACCCGCACGTACAGTATATATATATATATATATATATATATATATATATATATATATATATATATATATATATATATATATATATATATATATATATATATATATATATATATTTATACATATACATAGCACAGCACAGGTGGCAAGGATCATCACCGGCACACATTGTCAATACGCCTCGTCACCTTGACTCCATTGATTGGAAATTGATTGATGACGTCACACTCATTGTCTCCACGGTTATTATTGTGTCATCTCCAGTTACACACTTTGACAATATAATACTTTAATATTTAATATTTATTTAAAATTATTTTGACACTATATAATAATAAAATGGTTTTGTATATTAATATGTACACACACAAAGCCCACTAGTATGTAGCACGGTCTTCTGGTATTTCAGACTTGCCACAGTAATTATAAATACAATGAAGATTAGTTTCACGTGTAATTATAATCAAATACATTCAGGTAAATAATCAGGTAAATTATCACAATATCATGATAATCTTGCCTATAATCACAAATACTTAAAGAAAAAGTCACAAGTGTTAGAATTACAATGTAATAAACGTTGAACTTGGCCGTTACAAATCTACAGTTTTTTTTTCATTCGGTCCTAATGCTTGTGACGTCACTAACGTTTAAATTGCAACGTTTAGTGACGTCATAACCGTTGATTACAAAATACTTATAGAGTAAGTTCATAGGTTACAAGATGACTTCTTCAATGTTAGATAATGACAAGAACTGTTCATAAACTGACATATGATGACCCAAAGCCCTTCAGTAGCCCCGCAAACTTGTGATCATCCTGCCAGATATGCAACCTGTCCAGTATCTATTACGTCATAGTTACGGCTTTACTATAGATAATGTTGTAGCGGGTTGCATATCTCGCAGGATGATCCCAAGTTTGCGGGGCTACTGAAGGGCTTTGGGTCATCATATGTGAGATTATGAACAGTTCTTGTCAATATCTAACATTGAAGAAGACATCTTGTAACCTATCAACTTTCTCTTTAAAGTGACCATCCAGGTCTATCAACATCACCTTTTAATTCATTGAACGTAAAAAGGGTCACTACTTTTTTCTAACAGTGCGGACTCTCCCTGGGGTCACTCTACTTCTAACAGTGCGGACTCTCCCTACTACTCTTAAAGTTACCAGTAAGCATGCTTTACAGTGCATCGCGATGCGATAAAAAAAAATAAAAAAAAAGGTAATTAAAAAAAAATTATATAATATGTAAATTTTTTTTAATTATCTTTTTCTTTTTTCTTTTTTTTTTTTTTATCGTATCGCGATTCACTTTTGCTGCAAACTGGCCAAAAGCAAATTCGCCTTTTGCTGCAAACTGGCGAAATGCAGATTCGCCCTTTAGCCGCAGCCACGTCTATGCATCTAGTATTATAAATTGAAAAGAAATGAAATATTCTGATTTATTGTGTATTATTGGATAACATTATTGTTTTCTGTTTGCAGTTCTTATTTTTTCTTTGCTTATGTATTTTTCTCATGTAATGTTGTGGTCAAGGTTTTGTAACATAGGGAGGGCTGTCAAGCCCTCACAACGCCTTAATAAAGTTACTTATTGTTATTATTACCTTGCAAACGGGAAAGAAATAAACAGATCGCCAAGCCACTAATGTTTCATCTCTACCTTATTATTATTAGTTACAAAATATTATATTTTCCTTATTAAAACAAAAGGTAGAGTCACTATATAGCACATATTGAATATCTTATATTAAACATCGCGCATGTAACATAGACGACAAATTGAAGGTGGGAATTAACAACACAAAGTTAAACGTAGGAAAAGTAAAATCAATTAATTTTTACCTATGTCTACAGCCAAGTTAAAAATAATACAATCTGAAAATTGGATTAAATTACTTCAATCAATCAATCAATCAATCAATCAATCAATCAATCAATCAATCAATCAATCAATCAATCAATCAATCAATCAATCAATCAATCAATCAATCAATACAAAAATCAATCAATCGATCAATCGATCATCAATCAATACGAAAATCAATCAATTAATTAATCAATCAATCAACCCGAAAATAATATATCAATCAATCAACACGAAAATCAATATCCCAATCAATCAATCAATACGAAAATCAATATATCAATCAATATATCAATC
Organism: Ecdyonurus torrentis; assembly: GCA_949318235.1. NCBI lineage: Eukaryota > Metazoa > Arthropoda > Insecta > Ephemeroptera > Heptageniidae > Ecdyonurus > Ecdyonurus torrentis. Next base: position 50,260,158 of record OX439131.1, on the reverse strand, counting down.
AATCAATCAACCGATCAATACGAAAATCAATCAATCAATCAACCGATCAATACGAAAATCAATCATTTAATCAATCAATCAATCAACCCGAAAATAATATATCAATCAATCAATCAACATATCAATCAATCAATCAATATATCAATCAATCAATCAACACGAAAATCAATATATCAATCAGTCAATCAATATATCAATCAATCAATCAACACGAAAATCAATATATCAATCAATGGATCAAATAAGCACATAAATACAGTACATTGCTATATGTATATACCCTCCACAGATGCATTATTTTGAATACTGATCGTAAGACAAAGTAAAGTAAACAATGTTGAAAAACTGATGAATGGATCAGTAAATAGACAAATAACCCAAGCCTTGAGAACCACAATATTTGTCCTATGTTGTCAATGTAAAACATATCACAAAGATGTCGGTGTACTTACCGCGAGAGTGCAGAGCGCAGGCAGGTAGTGACAGCCAGTAACACCTGCAAGCAACAATAAAGTTATTGTTTAGTTATGAACATAGCACGCAGCAGAGAGGGGAGGGAGGGAGGGGAGAGTGACATTAGTAATAGAGCAGTGGTGTGTGTGCAGTGTTATGTAATGTGCACCGCTGTGTGTGCACTGTAGAGAGGGGAGGGAAAGGAGGGAGGGGAGAGTGACATTAGTAATAGAGCAGTGGTGTGTGTGCAGTGTTATGTAATGTGCACCGCTGTGTGTGCACTGTAGAGAGGGGAGGGAAAGGAGGGAGGGGAGAGTGACATTAGTAATAGAGCAGTGGTGTGTGTGCAGTGTTATGTAATGTGCACCGTAGAGAGAGAGAGAGAGAGAGAGAGAGAGAGAGAGTAGCTATAGCCACAGGTGAAGGTCGTTCAGCAATGTTTATATTACTGCATATTTATATATAGTGATTCTACTGAGTATAGGGTGTATGCATTCATGTTAAAGTCGACGCCATGTTGGATAACTCAATAACATGGGTGACATAGGAAAATAACTTATTTTGCCAGTTTAAAACCACTATGCAATATTTTTGAGAGCATTGATGTTGTAAATATGTTGAATTAGTATCTCAAGTATGTGAGAAAAATAACATGAACAAAAAATTAAACGATTTTCCAAAGAAAATTGGCTTAAATGAAGTTTGTCCTATGTTGAGCAATGTTATTCACTACTCCAGTATGGCCTCCAAGCGCAATAAATATGACGTCATCCGCATACACCCTATATGGTGCCTATAATCAACGCGAACTATTATAATGATTCTTTTTGTCCTAGAAGCGTTGGTCTATATAATAAGTTAGATTGTGATGTTAAAGAAATGGCTGCGTCTGTGTTTTTAAAACATGTATAATCTTAATCTAGTATTTTTTTATATTTTATGTTTACTAATGGATAATTACCTCAATGGGCTTTGCCTTTTTAATTATCATTATTATTATTATTACTGACTAACAACAAAGCAAGAAACTGCATACCGTATAGGAACTGATTACATGTTAAACTTAGCGCAATTGTGATTGGTCTATTTTAATCACGTGACCTTCAACTCCGGCTCTGATTGGCTTAGACGTCTATTTTGAATTACATTGCGGCATAAATTGACCAAGCGTGTCCTTATCTTCTATTTTATTAATTATCTTGATCGAAACTTTGTCTCTGACCAACTGTGATTTCATATATACGGTGTATCCACATGACGTCATATTTATTGCGCTTGGAGGCCATACTGGAGTAGTGCATAACATTGCTCAGCATAGGACAAACTTCATTTAAGCCAATTTTCTTTAAGAAATCAGTTAATTTTGTTAATGTTATTTTTCTCCCATACTTGAGATACTAATTCAACATATTTACAACATCAATGCACTCAAAAATATTGCATATTGGTTTTAAACTGGCAAAATTAGTTATTTTCCTATGCCACCCATGTTATTGAAGTATCCAATATGGCGTCAACTTTAAGTGAATGCATACACACTATACACCTTTGTTATGGGTATATACATTCATGTTAAAGTCGACGCCATGTTGGATCACTCAATAACATGGCCAGCATAGGAAAATAACACATATTGCCAGTTCAAAAATTTATAAGCATTAATATTTTTGAGAGCATTGATGTTGTTAAAAGCTTGAATTTGAAGTATGTGAGAAAAATTATAATAATAAACCCAAAAATTAACAGATTTCCCAAAGAAAAGAGCCCAAAAACAAAGTTTGTCCTATGCTGAGCAATGTTATTCACTACTCCAGTATGGCCTCCAAGCGCATTAAATATGACGTCATGTGGATTATAGCATTTTATTGCATTAATTATATTATATTAAATACTTTAACTTGCAATAACAATAAAATACGTAATATTAAAAGTCACTGATAAAACTTAATAACAATAAAACTGCGCTCCAAACTGCGTGCTATGTTCTGCACAATGCAATTCATGGTTGTTGACTATTTGTCTTACGAGTGCACGGACAAAAATATCTGCATAGTTGATATTTAGACTTTTTTCATAATAAATTCTTTAGATACATAATAAACTTTTTATAATCTAAATAGTTAACTATTTACCGCTAAAGAATTTACGTTTGTACTAACGAGTTACTTTTTAAACTTTTTGCAAGAGAGTTATTGTTTAGTACTAAAGAGTTATTGATATGTATCGGAATAATTTTATTAAATTTATGTTTTCCGAGTGATTTAGCAACTTTGCCTGCATTACAAGGTTCACAAACTGCATTGCAAGCCGTCACGAAGTGTGAAAATAGATGAATATTCAACGATAAAAATAACTACGAAATATGTATACTTGAAAATATGTTGTTTTCATTCATGTTAAATTCGACGTCATAAGTGAGTACTAAATAACATTGGCCAGTAAAGAAAAATGTCACATTTTGCCAGTTTAAAAATATTTCGCAATATTTTTGAGAGCATTGATGTTGTTAACAGGTTGAATTAGTATCTCAAGTATGTGAGAAAAATAATAATGACCAAAAAATAGATAATTTTGCAAATAAAAAAGTCAAAAACTAGGTTTGTCCTATGCTGAGCAATGTTATTCATTGCTCAAGAAGAGCATCGAAAAGCACTCAGAATGACGTCATGCGTACACACCATATAGCATTATCTATATTATTAGCAAGTGTATGCGGATGACGTCATATTTATTGCGCTTTGAGGCCATACTGGAGTAGTGAATAACATTGCTCAGCATAGGACAAACTTTGTTTTAGCCAATTTTCTTTGGGAAATCAGTTAATTTTTTGTTCATGTTATTTTTCTTACATACTTGAGATACTAATTCAACATATTTACAACATCAATGTTCTCAAAAATATTGCATAGTGGTTTTAAACTGGCAAAATGTGTTATTTTCCTATGTCACCCATGTTATTGAGTTATCCAATATGGCGTCGACTTTAACATGAATGCATACAAACTATACACCTTTGTTATTATAGGGTGTATGCATTCATGTTAAAGTCGACGCCATATTGGATCACTCAATAACATGGGCAGCATAGGAAAATAACATACTTGTCCAGTTTGCATCAAAGCTCTCAAAAATATTGCAAAGTGTTTTTAAACTGGCAAAAGTATTTATTTTCTTATGTCACCCATGTTATTGAGTTATCCAATATGGCGTCTACTTTAACATGAATGCATACACCCAGCAGAGTTACGTAAAAACAAAGTGTGGCAGTATTTCTTATTATTAATGCAGTTTGCACTTGATGTGAAATTCCAAAAGATCTACAAGTAACGGCTTTCAATTTAAATTAGAGCATCGATTGTTTGTTAATTAAGACAAAGTGGCGGTGACTTGAAAGTGCAGTCAAATTGACCAATGTATTAGCTACACTCTGAGAACTAATGTCTAGTGAGAAAACACAAATGTTGATAAAGTACCTATATAGGGTGTATGCATTCATGTTAAAGTCGACGCCATGTTGGAGCACTAACTAACATTGGTGGCATAAGAAAATAACACATTTTGCCAGTTTAAAACCACTATGTAATATTTTTGAGAGCATTGATGTTGTAAATATGTTCAATTAGTATTTTAAGTATGTGAGAAAAATAATATTAACAAAAAATTAACCGATTTCCCGAAGAAAATTGGCTTTAATGAAGTTTGTCCTATGCTGAGCAATGTTATTCACTACTCCAGTATGGTCTCAAAGCGCAGTAAATATGACGTCATGCGCATACACCCTATAGTCTAACCAAGAAACTAAAATATCTGTCACTTTGATTGACAATACCCTGAGTAGAGGAGGCGAGACAAAATATATCTAGATGTATGCGATCTCACTATAGACCGGTTCCACTCATATTTAAGAGCCGCCATTTTGTTGGTCAGTAATACATAGGCCAGCATAGGAAAAACGCCAATTTTCTTTTTAATAAAAAAAAAAGAAGCTTCAAAGCTTAATCAAAGCCTTTTTTGTAGCTCTTAATATGCTCGAAAAATAAGAGAAAAATAAGTTAAGTTGAAATAAACTATTTTCAAGTGAAAAATTAGTAGAAATGATGTTTCCCCTATGCTGGACAATGCACCACAAACATGGCGACAAAGCGTAAGGATGTGCAAGGGGGCTATATATACTAAAGCCCATGGTTTTTAATACAATTTAGTGAATAACATTGCTCAGCATAGGACAAACTTCATTTAAGCCAATTTTCTTTGAGAAATCTGTTAGTTTTTTGTTCATGTTATTTTTCTCAAATACTTGAGATACTAATTCAACATATTTACAACATCAATGCTCTCAAAAATATTGCAAAGTGGTTTTAAACTGGCAAAATGAGTTATTTTCCTATGCCACCCATGTTATTGAGTTATCCAACATGGCGTCGACTTTAACATGAATGCAAACATACATCCTGGACACTACATTATTTCGTTGTCTAAGTAGACATTAGTTTTACTAGTGTATGCGACGCCAAGTGCAATATTGCACCACGCAGCAATTGTCCTAATTGCATTGTGCCTAGGGAGCACATAATACACTTCAACTGTATATTGTCACTAGACATTAGTTTTACTAGTGTATGCGACGCCAAGTGCAATATTGCACCACGCAGCAATTGTCCTAATTGCATTGTGCCTAGGGAGCACATAATACACTTCAAATTAACAGTAGGAGCGGCTTCATTACAAATATCAAACTGGTTTGATAGAACTGGCTGCTATTTTTGTGACATCAATTATTTGTCTAAACAAGGAAATCTTGAGTGCAGTTTTATTGCCAGCACGCAGGCCTGATTATCAACTTAAAATGCATATTTCATCATCTATATATTATGTTTGCTCAAAAATTTATAATAATAATAGAACTTTCTTTGAGGCACATAGAGGGTTCTACCAACCCTATGACATGAAACTTGGCTAAAAAATATGCCAATATATATATTTTTTTTTATTAATAAAAAATAAGAGTACATACATAAGTCCCACCAAGACAGTGAAGTCTTATCGGTGGGTGCTTAATCAACATAATATAAAAAATTGTTAGTAAGCATAAACCATATTACAACAGTACATAAAAACAAAATCAGCACATTTCATTTCTTTTTTTTTTCTTTTTTTTATTATTTTTTTTTTATTATATATATTTTTATTATTATTATTTTAATTTTTTTTTATCAATTAGAAAAAACAAAACAAAACAATTATAACCTAATTACATATATACCATCTTTTTACTTTTTCTTTTATTTCTTTTTTACCCTTCGAATCCTTGATATATTTAGGTAGGGCATTACAAATGAGCGGTAGTTGAACACTCATTGTCCGCTCTCCGTATCTATTTTTAAATTTAGGTAGAACAACCGGCTCTAAAAGCTGTTGTCTCGTATTATGAGAATGAGATCTTTTTTCAAGATTTACAATAGTATTAAACTCATCAACTAAAATAACAGATTTTGCAAGATTTTTTAGTGGAACTATATTAAAATGCTTAAAATATTTAACATCATCATCATATTTGATTCCAAACTTTAACAATTTTAGAATTCTTATCTGTAGTTTTTGCAATCTAGTCATTGACGCTGAAGAGCTTAGATATAATAACACATAAGATTAAAAGACACATTATTTAAATTACAAAACACTCAAACAATTTTCAACTATTAATGTTAATGTTAATTAAATTAACATTAAAACATGTTAACGTCAACGCCATGTTGGATAACTCAATAACATGGGTGACATAGAAAAATAACTCATTTTGCCAGTTTAAAAACACTATGCAATATTTTTGAGAGCATTGATGTTGTAAATATGTTGAATTAGTATCTCAAGTATGTGAGAAAAATAACATGAACAAAAAAATTAAGAGATTTACCAAAGAAAAACAAAGTTTGTCCTATGCTGAGCAATGTTATTCACTACTCCAGTATGGCCTCCAAGTGCATTAAATATGACGTCATGCGCATACACCCTATAGCCTGATGTCCTATGCTGAGCAATGTTATTCACTACTCCAGTATGGCCTCCAAGTGCATTAAATATGACGTCATGCGCATACACCCTATAGCCTGATGTCCTATGCTGAGCAATGTTATTCACTACTCCAGTATGGCCTCCAAGTGTAATAAATATGACGTCATGTGCATACACCCTATAGCCCGATGTCAGAATCCTCTATAGTCATAAAGACAAAATACAAATCTTATGTTATGTTACGTGTTACATAACCAGAAAACTGTAGACTGGGTAATGGCTACGGGTAAAGCTTGACATCGAGCTGTAATTTAAAAAATTAGCCAAATGTTGAGAAGTTTCATATTGGAGCCAACATTTGAAAACATGATCGCCAGTCTATGAAGAAATAAAATATTGTTTCAAATGTCAAAAGTATCGTGTGTTTTTTTTAAGACAAAAGTTGTAATTTAATATTACGCGGTTACTGTTTGTTCTATGCATTGTATTCTCTCTCTCTCTCTCTCTCTCTCTCTCTCTCTCTCTCTCTCTCTCTCTCTCTCTCTAACAAGTAGCTAGGACCACACGACTGTATATTATCTCCCTGACTATATCGTGGCTAGGTAGCTCTCACGTGAGCTAGACAGTAAGTTGAGGTCTACTGCTCACGGCTGCGTGTTAACTGAAGATAATCGTGCCTTGTTCACTCGTGGAGTTTCAATGAAGTTCCGGGCAACGCCAAAGTACGTGCTCGCCTAGCCGTGCTAATTAATTTGACCATGCACCTGTATTAATGTTTATTATGTTAAACTGCATGAGTGAGAGACTGAGTGAGTGAGAGAGAGAGAGAGAGAGAGAGAGAGAGAGAGAGGGGGCTACTGCAAATTTATATTACTACTATATCTGTATAATTTCTCTCCCTATATTTTGAGGGTGCTTATTAACAAAATTATTGCATCAAAAACATATTTTTTTACTTTGCTTTGCTTTGCTTTGCTTTGCTATGCTATGCGTTGCTTTGCTTTGCTTTGCTTTGCTTTGCTTTGCTTTGCTTTGCTTTGCTTTGCTTTGCTTTGCTATGCTATGCGTTGCTTTGCTTTGCTTTGCTTTGCTTTGCTTTGCTTTGCTTTGCTTTGCTTTGCTTTGCTTTGCTTTGCTATGCTATGCGTTGCTTTGCTTTGCTTTGCTTTGCTTTGCTTTGCTTTGCTTTGCTTTGCTTTGCTTTGCTTTGCTTTGCTTTGCTTTGCTATGCTTTGCTTTGCTTTGCTTTGCTTTGCTTTGCTTTGCTTTGCTTTGCTTTGCTTTGCTTTGCTTTGCTTTGCTTTGCTTTGCTTTGCTTTGCTTTGCTTTGCTTTGCTTTGCTTTGCTTTGCTTTGCTTTGCTTTGCTTTGCTTTGCTTTGCTATGCTTTGCTTTGCTTTGCTTTGCTTTGCTTTGCTTTGCTTTGCTTTGCTTTGCTTTGCTTTGCTTTGCTTTGCTTTGCTTTGCTTTGCTTTGCTTTGCTTTGCTTTGCTTTGCTTTGCTTTGCTTTGCTATGCTTTGCTTTGCTTTGCTTTGCTTTGCTTTCCTTTGTACTGTACTGTACTGTACTGTACTGTACTGCACTGCACTGCACTGTACTGTACTGTACTGTACTGTACTGTACTGTACTGTACTGTACTGTACTGTACTGTACTGTACTGTACTGTACATATTTCTGTCCGTGTATTATAGTGACTTAAGGTGGGTACATAACTACAGTTTCGTGTTTATTGACTGCACTCAAGCTGACTGACTTGCTCACGATTGTTGGTCAGCAGTGACGTCACCGTGGTCACAACAATGCTCTAATTATGATTGTCTTCCGCCTTTCTGCTGTGCTTGTCATTGTTATATATATCTGCACTTTTACGTGACACGAAGTATACTGTCACTTAACTACATCACAAAACTGAGTTTTATGATGATTATTATAAGTTATTATGAGTAGCTAAAATAATGCATTTTAGCAAGTTATTAACAGTAGCTAATTTAACTTAAAATAGATTAAAATAAACTTTAAAAAAAACTTTAAAAAAAGTAAGTGGACAAGGAATTAAAGATAGATGGCAGAATATTATAAATGTTTATAGAACCACAGAAAGGACCTCCATTACACGTAAAAAAATGTATCTGCATAGTTCATATTTCGACTTTTTTCATAATAAATTCTTTAGATACAAACTAAACTTTTTATAATCTAAAGAGTTAACTATTTACCGCTAAATAATTTACGTTTGTACTAACGAGTTACTGTTTAAACTTTTTGTAAGAGAGTTATTGTTTAGTACTAAAGAGTTATTGATATGTATCGCAATAATTTATTATATTTATGTTTTACTTGTATTGTACATTTTGCGTTCTTTCATAAACACTCAGTTTGAATTTTTGCTTTGTAATTTCTGGTATTGAGACTATGTTATTATTATTATTCGTAATATAGTTATAATGTTATTATTATTATTATTCATATTATAGTTTTTATTCCAGTATTGATTATTACTCAAATTGTTATGATGCTGATTAATATATTTTGTATTCCAATATGGCGACAAAGCGCAGTTTAATGTTGAAATAGCTATTAAAACAAGATAAAATCGATTAGTTTTGACTGTGTGCACAAGTAGAAAGCCGCGATATCTGGCTGGACAATCAAATCAATCTGAATTGTAGCGTAATATATAATCGATGTTTATCTCTGGAGTCGATTAATATCGCCAGTTAACAGAGCATTCATATTATTTAAATGTTATATCACTTTTGTTATTTCATAATATTGAAAGTCATTTGTGTTTGTTTTTGTTATTGTTTACTATTATACATTTTCGTAAAGCCAGCTACGTGATGAAAATATATATCGCCGTGTTCGCGACCAAAATGTGAACTTGCATTTGTCCAGTTTTGCGCAAAACGAGGCCGTGTGGCGCAGTGGTAGCGTGTCTGCTTCGTGTGTGAAGGGTCACTGGTTCGACTCCCAGGCTGTGCGGCTTTTACAAGGACCGTGTATGCTGGCGGAGTGCACTTGTGATCTTTGCATATGAGGTTAATGCGTGTGATATTGTGTCATGAGTCATCGGTAGGAGAGGTGTGTATGCATGTCTCTGATCGTCCTGATGTAGGCAGTAGTGACCCTACATCACGCAATAGAGAGAATCTCGGGACGGTTCACCATTTCACTCATATTTCCTGCCTATCCATTCATCATCACCTATAACCAAACTTGCTGTAGACTAGGTAAATATAAGAGCCCTAGATAACACAAGAACAATTTGCAACCAAGGTTGACTGGACACAAAATGTTTATGGATTCTCAGAGTCTTTTCCAGTAACCTCATGGGGTATTAGCTTCTCTTCTGTATAGCCCATCAAAGATTGTATAATTACAATCACAATATTAAAAATGTGAAATTGCATTTTATGAAATTTTACAGTAGAGCCAAAATACTTTAGAAAATCTTTAAAAGAGTTTTTTTTTTTTTGCCCATTTTTTTTTGTTTTGACAATTAAATCCTAGTATTTTATCTATATTGTATTAAAATCAAGTAATATTTAACAAGTAAATTGCTATTTCTTTTTCAAATGGGAGACAAATTTTATATTTTCTCTTATTTCTCGTTGTAATAAGTTTTAAAATCATTTTCACAGTTAAGAAATAATAAGTTAAGTTTTTATTAATAAATAATTCATGCGTTAATTAATAATTTTTAACTTTTTTTTTAGGAAGAAATATTCCAATGTTGAAAATTTTTTAGGATATATTAAAAAATTATCTGTTCTTCTAATATAACAAAATAATTAACTGAGTGAGCGAGTGAGTGAGTGAGTGAGTGAGTGAGTGAGTGAGTGAGTGAGTGAGTGAGTGAGTGAGTGAGTGAGTGAGTGAGTGAGTGAGTGAGTGAGTGAGTGAGTGAGTGAGTGAGTGAGTGAGTGAGTGAGTGAGTGAGTGAGTGAGTGAGTGAGTGAGTGAGTGAGTGAGTGAGTGAGTGAGTGAGTGAGTGAGTGAGTGAGTGAGTGAGTGAGTGAGTGAGTGAGTGAGTGAGTGAGTGAGTGAGTGAGTGAGTGAGTGAGTGAGTGAGTGAGTGAGTGAGTGAGTGAGTGAGTGAGTGAGTGAGTGAGTGAGTGAGTGAGTGAGTGAGTGAGTGAGTGAGTGAGTGAGTGAGTGAGTGAGTGAGTGAGTGAGTGAGTGAGTGAGTGAGTGAGTGAGTGAGTGAGTGAGTGAGTGAGTGAGTGAGTGAGTGAGTGAGTGAGTGAGTGAGTGAGTGAGTGAGTGAGTGAGTGAGTGAGTGAGTGAGTGAGTGAGTGAGTGAGTGAGTGAGTGAGTGAGTGAGTGAGTGAGTGAGTGAGTGAGTGAGTGAGTGAGTGAGTGAGTGAGTGAGTGAGTGAGTGAGTGAGTGAGTGAGTGAGTGAGTGAGTGAGTGAGTGAGTGAGTGAGTGAGTGAGTGAGTGAGTGAGTGAGTGAGTGAGTGAGTGAGTGAGTGAGTGAGTGAGTGAGTGAGTGAGTGAGTGAGTAAATATTCAACATTTATTTCTGAAGCAACATAAATTTGGCTGTATTGAACAAAATATGCTAAAATTAAAAACAAATGCTGTGGACAAGTATTCATGTGTATTTTACTTCGAATATTTCCTCCTAGAAATCCAATCAGACAATTAGTTTCGTGGTAGCAGAGCCAGTCAGTCAGTTCCTTGAACACACGCACGTTCAAGTGGTATACAACAACAATTAGACATTATGTTGAGCAACAATGGTTCTCACGCATTGTTAAGTCTGGCGCAGCGCGAGGACACACTCTGAGAAATATTCATGTATATTTCACTTACTGCAATAAAATAGTTAAACGTCCCTCAGTTCTGTCTCACTTCCTTTTCTCTCTGATTGGCGTATATCCTGCCTACACTGACAAATAAATCAGTACTCACTAGTTCTGTTGAAAATTTCAAAATCCGTATACAATATTATCCATTATCCTAATTGGTAATACCGATCGACGATCCGGATAATTTGATCAAGATCGTTATTCGGAAACGATCCGGATTAAAAACGGATCAGTGACACCAGATAGATTTTTGTCAACGAAAACCGAATCAATCGATCCGGATAACTTTTTCTATCCGAAATCAGGACTTTAATTTTAACCGGATTTCTATTACGTATGTCCAGGGATATAACCAAGTGGTGAACAGGGGCGGCAATCTTATATACTGCCATGTTAATCTCGGTGGTTAGAGGCTGGTGGGGGGTAATATCTGTAATATATTTTGACCGTTTTGGAGAGGGGGGGGGGGGGATCTGCCCCTGGTGGTGAGTGACTCGTAACTGTGTACTCCTCACCGAGTATAGGTTGGAGCCACTGCTGGGTGCGTACGTCAAGTGTGAGAGAGAGCACAACATGTTGCACGTAACTGTGTACTCCTCACCAAGTATAGGTTGGAGCCACTGCTGGGTGCGTACGTCAAGTGTGAGAGAGAGCACAACATGTTGCACGTAACTGTGTACTCCTCACCAAGTATAGGTTGGAGCCACTGCTGGGTGCGTACGTCAAGTGTGAGAGAGAGCACAACATGTTGCACGTAACTGTGTACTCCTCACCAAGTATAGGTTGGAGCCACTGCTGGGTGCGTACGTCAAGTGTGAGAGAGAGCACAACATGTTGCACGTAACTGTGTACTCCTCACCAAGTATAGGTTGGAGCCACTGCTGGGTGCGTACGTCAAGTGTGAGAGAGAGCACAACATGTTGCACGTAACTGTGTACTCCTCACCAAGTATAGGTTGGAGCCACTGCTGGGTGCGTACGTCAAGTGTGAGAGAGAGCACAACATGTTGCACGTAACTGTGTACTCCTCACCAAGTATAGGTTGGAGCCACTGCTGGGTGCGTACGTCAAGTGTGAGAGAGAGCACAACATGTTGCACGTAACTCTGTACTCCTCACCAAGTATAGGTTGGAGCCACTGCTGGGTGCGTACGTCAAGTGTGAGAGAGAGCACAACACGTTGCACGTAACTGTGTACTCCTCACCAAGTATAGGTTGGAGCCACTGCTGGGTGCGTACGTCAAGTGTGAGAGAGAGCACAACATGTTGCACGTAACTGTGTACTCCTCACCAAGTATAGGTTGGAGCCACTGCTGGGTGCGTACGTCAAGTGTGAGAGAGAGCACAACATGTTGCACGTAACTGTGTACTCCTCACCAAGTATAGGTTGGAGCCACTGCTGGGTGCGTACGTCAAGTGTGAGAGAGAGCACAACATGTTGCACGTAACTGTGTACTCCTCACCAAGTATAGGTTGGAGCCACTGCTAGGTGCGTACGTCAAGTGTGAGAGAGAGCACAACATGTTGCACGTAACTGTGTACTCCTCACCAAGTATAGGTTGGAGCCACTGCTGGGTGCGTACGTCAAGTGTGAGAGAGAGCACAACATGTTGCACGTAACTGTGTACTCCTCACCAAGTATAGGTTGGAGCCACTGCTGGGTGCGTACGTCAAGTGTGAGAGAGAGCACAACATGTTGCACGTAACTGTGTACTCCTCACCAAGTATAGGTTGGAGCCACTGCTGGGTGCGTACGTCAAGTGTGAGAGAGAGCACAACATGTTGCACGTAACTGTGTACTCCTCACCAAGTATAGGTTGGAGCCACTGCTGGGTGCGTACGTCAAGTGTGAGAGAGAGCACAACATGTTGCACGTAACTGTGTACTCCTCACCAAGTATAGGTTGGAGCCACTGCTGGGTGCGTACGTCAAGTGTGAGAGAGAGCACAACATGTTGCACGTAACTGTGTACTCCTCACCAAGTATAGGTTGGAGCCACTGCTGGGTGCGTACGTCAAGTGTGAGAGAGAGCACAACATGTTGCACGTAACTGTGTACTCCTCACCAAGTATAGGTTCGAGCCACTGCTGGGTGCGTACGTCAAGTGTGAGAGAGAGCACAACATGTTGCACGTAACTGTGTACTCCTCACCAAGTATAGGTTGGAGCCACTGCTGGGTGCGTACGTCAAGTGTGAGAGAGAGCACAACATGTTGCACGTAACTGTGTACTCCTCACCAAGTATAGGTTGGAGCCACTGCTGGGTGCGTACGTCAAGTGTGAGAGAGAGCACAACATGTTGCACGTAACTGTGTACTCCTCACCAAGTATAGGTTGGAGCCACTGCTGGGTGCGTACGTCAAGTGTGAGAGAGAGCACAACATGTTGCACGTAACTGTGTACTCCTCACCAAGTATAGGTTGGAGCCACTGCTGGGTGCGTACGTCAAGTGTGAGAGAGAGCACAACATGTTGCACGTAACTGTGTACTCCTCACCAAGTATAGGTTGGAGCCACTGCTGGGTGCGTACGTCAAGTGTGAGAGAGAGCACAACATGTTGCACGTAACTGTGTACTCCTCACCAAGTATAGGTTGGAGCCACTGCTGGGTGCGTACGTCAAGTGTGAGAGAGAGCACAACATGTTGCACGTAACTGTGTACTCCTCACCAAGTATAGGTTGGAGCCACTGCTGGGTGCGTACGTCAAGTGTGAGAGAGAGCACAACATGTTGCACGTAACTGTGTACTCCTCACCAAGTATAGGTTGGAGCCACTGCTGGGTGCGTACGTCAAGTGTGAGAGAGAGCACAACATGTTGCACGTAACTGTGTACTCCTCACCAAGTATAGGTTGGAGCCACTGCTGGGTGCGTACGTCAAGTGTGAGAGAGAGCACAACATGTTGCACGTAACTGTGTACTCCTCACCAAGTATAGGTTGGAGCCACTGCTGGGTGCGTACGTCAAGTGTGAGAGAGAGCACAACATGTTGCACGTAACTGTGTACTCCTCACCAAGTATAGGTTGGAGCCACTGCTGGGTGCGTACGTCAAGTGTGAGAGAGAGCACAACATGTTGCACGTAACTGTGTACTCCTCACCAAGTATAGGTTGGAGCCACTGCTGGGTGCGTACGTCAAGTGTGAGAGAGAGCACAACATGTTGCACGTAACTGTGTACTCCTCACCAAGTATAGGTTGGAGCCACTGCTGGGTGCGTACGTCAAGTGTGAGAGAGAGCACAACATGTTGCACGTAACTGTGTACTCCTCACCAAGTATAGGTTGGAGCCACTGCTGGGTGCGTACGTCAAGTGTGAGAGAGAGCACAACATGTTGCACGTAACTCTGTACTCCTCACCAAGTATAGGTTGGAGCCACTGCTGGGTGCGTACGTCAAGTGTGAGAGAGAGCACAACATGTTGCACGTAACTGTGTACTCCTCACCAAGTATAGGTTGGAGCCACTGCTGGGTGCGTACGTCAAGTGTGAGAGAGAGCACAACATGTTGCACGTAACTGTGTACTCCTCACCAAGTATAGGTTGGAGCCACTGCTGGGTGCGTACGTCAAGTGTGAGAGAGAGCACAACATGTTGCACGTAACTGTGTACTCCTCACCAAGTATAGGTTGGAGCCACTGCTGGGTGCGTACGTCAAGTGTGAGAGAGAGCACAACATGTTGCACGTAACTGTGTACTCCTCACCGAGTATAGGTTGGAGCCACTGCTGGGTGCGTACGTCAAGTGTGAGAGAGAGCACAACATGTTGCACGTAACTGTGTACTCCTCACCAAGTATAGGTTGGAGCCACTGCTGGGTGCGTACGTCAAGTGTGAGAGAGAGCACAACATGTTGCACGTAACTGTGTACTCCTCACCAAGTATAGGTTGGAGCCACTGCTGGGTGCGTACGTCAAGTGTGAGAGAGAGCACAACATTTTGCACGTAACTGTGTACTCCTCACCGAGTATAGGTTGGAGCCACTGCTGGGTGCGTACGTCAAGTGTGAGAGAGAGCACAACACGTTGCACGTAACTGTGTACTCCTCACCAAGTATAGGTTGGAGCCACTGCTGGGTGCGTACGTCAAGTGTGAGAGAGAGCACAACATTTTGCACGTAACTGTGTACTCCTCACCGAGTATAGGTTGGAGCCACTGCTGGGTGCGTACGTCAAGTGTGAGAGAGAGCACAACATGTTGCACGTAACTGTGTACTCCTCACCGAGTATAGGTTGGAGCCACTGCTGGGTGCGTACGTCAAGTGTGAGAGAGAGCACAACATGTTGCACGTAACTGTGTACTCCTCACCAAGTATAGGTTGGCGCCACTGCTGGGTGCGTACGTCAAGTGTGAGAGAGAGCACAACATGTTGCACGTAACTGTGTACTCCTCACCAAGTATAGGTTGGAGCCACTGCTGGGTGCGTACGTCAAGTGTGAGAGAGAGCACAACACGTTGCACGTAACTGTGTACTCCTCACCAAGTATAGGTTGGAGCCACTGCTGGGTGCGTACGTCAAGTGTGAGAGAGAGCACAACATGTTGCACGTAACTGTGTACTCCTCACCGAGTATAGGTTGGAGCCACTGCTGGGTGCGTACGTCAAGTGTGAGAGAGAGCACAACATGTTGCACGTAACTGTGTACTCCTCACCGAGTATAGGTTGGAGCCACTGCTGGGTGCGTACGTCAAGTGTGAGAGAGAGCACAACACGTTGCACGGAACTGTGTACTCCTCACCAAGTATAGGTTGGAGCCACTGCTGGGTGCGTACGTCAAGTGTGAGAGCACAACACGTTGCACGTAACTGTGTACTCCTCACCAAGTATAGGTTGGAGCCACTGCTGGGTGCGTACGTCAAGTGTGAGAGAGAGCACAACATGTTGCACGTAACTGTGTACTCCTCACCAAGTATAGGTTGGAGCCACTGCTGGGTGCGTACGTCAAGTGTGAGAGCACAACACGTTGCACGTAACTGTGTACTCCTCACCAAGTATAGGTTGGAGCCACTGCTGGGTGCGTACGTCAAGTGTGAGAGAGAGCACAACATGTTGCACGTAACTGTGTACTCCTCACCAAGTATAGGTTGGAGCCACTGCTGGGTGCGTACGTCAAGTGTGAGAGAGAGCACAACATGTTGCACGTAACTGTGTACTCCTCACCGAGTATAGGTTGGAGCCACTGCTGGGTGCGTACGTCAAGTGTGAGAGAGAGCACAACATGTTGCACGTAACTGTGTACTCCTCACCAAGTATAGGTTGGAGCCACTGCTGGGTGCGTACGTCAAGTGTGAGAGAGAGCACAACATGTTGCACGTAACTGTGTACTCCTCACCAAGTATAGGTTGGAGCCACTGCTGGGTGCGTACGTCAAGTGTGAGAGAGAGCGAGAGAGCACAACATGTTGCACGTAACTGTGTACTCCTCACCAAGTATAGGTTGGAGCCACTGCTGGGTGCGTACGTCAAGTGTGAGAGAGAGCACAACACGTTGCACGTAACTGTGTACTCCTCACCAAGTATAGGTTGGAGCCACTGCTGGGTGCGTACGTCAAGTGTGAGAGAGAGCACAACATGTTGCACGTAACTGTGTACTCCTCACCGAGTATAGGTTGGAGCCACTGCTGGGTGCGTACGTCAAGTGTGAGAGAGAGCACAACATGTTGCACGTAACTGTGTACTCCTCACCGAGTATAGGTTGGAGCCACTGCTGGGTGCGTACGTCAAGTGTGAGAGAGAGCACAACATGTTGCACGTAACTGTGTACTCCTCACCAAGTATAGGTTGGAGCCACTGCTGGGTGCGTACGTCAAGTGTGAGAGAGAGCACAACATGTTGCACGTAACTGTGTACTCCTCACCAAGTATAGGTTGGAGCCACTGCTGGGTGCGTACGTCAAGTGTGAGAGAGAGCACAACATGTTGCACGTAACTGTGTACTCCTCACCAAGTATAGGTTGGAGCCACTGCTGGGTGCGTACGTCAAGTGTGAGAGAGAGCACAACATGTTGCACGTAACTGTGTACTCCTCACCAAGTATAGGTTGGAGCCACTGCTGGGTGCGTACGTCAAGTGTGAGAGAGAGCACAACATGTTGCACGTAACTGTGTACTCCTCACCAAGTATAGGTTGGAGCCACTGCTGGGTGCGTACGTCAAGTGTGAGAGAGAGCACAACATGTTGCACGTAACTGTGTACTCCTCACCGAGTATAGGTTGGAGCCACTGCTGGGTGCGTACGTCAAGTGTGAGAGAGAGCACAACATGTTGCACGTAACTGTGTACTCCTCACCAAGTATAGGTTGGAGCCACTGCTGGGTGCGTACGTCAAGTGTGAGAGAGAGCACAACATGTTGCACGTAACTGTGTACTCCTCACCAAGTATAGGTTGGAGCCACTGCTGGGTGCGTACGTCAAGTGTGAGAGAGAGCACAACATGTTGCACGTAACTGTGTACTCCTCACCAAGTATAGATTGGAGCCACTGCTGGGTGCGTACGTCAAGTGTGAGAGAGAGCACAACATGTTGCACGTAACTGTGTACTCCTCACCAAGTATAGGTTGGAGCCACTGCTGGGTGCGTACGTCAAGTGTGAGAGAGAGCACAACATGTTGCACGTAACTGTGTACTCCTCACCAAGTATAGGTTGGAGCCACTGCTGGGTGCGTACGTCAAGTGTGAGAGAGAGCACAACATGTTGCACGTAACTGTGTACTCCTCACCGAGTATAGGTTGGAGCCACTGCTGGGTGCGTACGTCAAGTGTGAGAGAGAGCACAACATGTTGCACGTAACTGTGTACTCCTCACCGAGTATAGGTTGGAGCCACTGCTGGGTGCGTACGTCAAGTGTGAGAGAGAGCACAACATGTTGCACGTAACTGTGTACTCCTCACCGAGTATAGGTTGGAGCCACTGCTGGGTGCGTACGTCAAGTGTGAGAGAGAGCACAACATGTTGCACGTAACTGTGTACTCCTCACCGAGTATAGGTTGGAGCCACTGCTGGGTGCGTACGTCAAGTGTGAGAGAGAGCACAACATGTTGCACGTAACTGTGTACTCCTCACCAAGTATAGGTTGGAGCCACTGCTGGGTGCGTACGTCAAGTGTGAGAGAGAGCACAACATGTTGCACGTAACTGTGTACTCCTCACCAAGTATAGGTTGGAGCCACTGCTGGGTGCGTACGTCAAGTGTGAGAGAGAGCACAACATGTTGCACGTAACTGTGTACTCCTCACCGAGTATAGGTTGGAGCCACTGCTGGGTGCGTACGTCAAGTGTGAGAGAGAGCACAACATGTTGCACGTAACTGTGTACTCCTCACCGAGTATAGGTTCGAGCCACTGCTGGGTGCGTACGTCAAGTGTGAGAGAGAGCACAACATGTTGCACGTAACTGTGTACTCCTCACCGAGTATAGGTTGGAGCCACTGCTGGGTGCGTACGTCAAGTGTGAGAGAGAGCACAACACGTTGCACGTAACTGTGTACTCCTCACCAAGTATAGGTTGGAGCCACTGCTGGGTGCGTACGTCAAGTGTGAGAGAGAGCACAACACGTTGCACGTAACTGTGTACTCCTCACCAAGTATAGGTTGGAGCCACTGCTGGGTGCGTACGTCAAGTGTGAGAGAGAGCACAACATTTTGCACGTAACTGTGTACTCCTCACCGAGTATAGGTTGGAGCCACTGCTGGGTGCGTACGTCAAGTGTGAGAGAGAGCACAACATGTTGCACGTAACTGTGTACTCCTCACCGAGTATAGGTTCGAGCCACTGCTGGGTGCGTACGTC
>OX439131.1:50226104-50236104 GCA_949318235.1 Ecdyonurus torrentis | reverse complement strand
ACGTCGACTTTAACATGAATAAAAACACCCTATATACAGTTTGAATTGACCACTTGCAATCAAATGTTTTTAATTGTTACACGCATGCAAGTGAAAACGATTTTTCAATAATAAAAGCATTGAGAATGTTTAAATCAATTTTAAATAGTTCGTTGATTGAAAATGGTCCATCATATTAAATGCGCTTAGTGGCCATACTGGAGTAATAAAAAACATTGCTCAGCATAGGACAAACTTTGTTTTTGTCTATTTTCTTTGTGAAATTGGTTAATTGTTATTTTTCTCACATACTTGATATACTAATTCAACATATTTACAACATCAATGCTCTCAAAAATATTGCAGTGGTTTTAAACTGGCAAAATGTGTTATTTTCCTATGTCACCCATGTTATTTAGTCATCCAACATGGCGTTGACTTAAACATGAATGCATACACACTATAGGTAACCTTAGAGCAATTGATGCTAAATTTGTTTCCTGCAGGTATTTTTCTCTCCCAAGTGTACACGAAGTAATTTGTCACTGAAGTAGATGTTTTAGCAGACGTGAAGTGATGCATCAAAGTTACGAACAAATATGTTTGGTTTTCGTTTGTCCTAAATTTGAAATATCAAGTTTTACAAGTGTGTGTGTGTGTGTGTGTGTGTGTGTGTGTGTGTGTGTGTGTGTGTGTGCGTGTGTGTGTGTGTGTGTGTGTGTGTATGTGTGTGTGTGTGTGTGTGTGTGTGTGTGTGTGTGTTTTATATGTGTGTGTGTGTGTGTGTATGTGTGTAATTTACCATTGCGGAGAAAAAAACTATTTTTATTTACTTTTATTTGTTTGTGTGCAATTTCGCTCCACAAACATTATAATATCAGTTAATTAGGCAAGAAGAAGAAGAAGAAGAAGAAGAAGAAGAAGAAGAAGAAGAAGAAGAAGAAGAAGAAGAAGAAGAAGAAGAAGAAGAAGAAGAAGAAATCAATAATTATTCCTTATTCCACTTTTTTTAAAAATAATGGCTGAACTGCTTAAAAAAGTAAAAATCCACAATTAGAATTAGAAACACAACGCTGCGTCATATATATATATATATATATATATATATATATATATATATATATATATATATATGAAACAAATAAATTTTGTCTTACCTTTAAGACGTGGACTATAACTCTCGCTGATTTAATAATTAACACATATGTTAAATAGTTCACAACACACTATACACATTAAAAGTTCAAGTTCATAAAATTAAAATGTCAATATAGCTATATGTTAATAAAATACTCTTGTGTGAGCGCTTTCTGTGGTAACCACCACCTTCGTCAAGACACAACAACAAAACTACGAAACACGAGCTTTAGCCAGCCGTGCGGAGCGACGAGGATCCTTCAGGTGTGTTCTTAAAACTTCCTCCTCACACTGCAGGTGTGTTCGTAAAAACTCCTCACTGCGTTCTTGCTCATTTTGACTGATGTTATCGTCAAAATTAATACTCAAATCATTAGTTATTTTTTTATTTCTCGGTTTCAAAAAAGTTGACCATATTGGTGGCACGTCATAACTTGGTTGGCTTATAATAGTGTGTTGTTCTTCACTCATCATCATTAAAGCTTGAGAATAAACATAAGGTTTTGTTTGAGAAAGCAAAGGTGATCGGCAGAGAACCACACAAAAAGAAAAGAAAAATTCACGAAGCTTTAATGATGATGAGTGAAGAACAACACACTATTATAAGCCAACCAAGTTATGACGTGCCACCAATATGGTCAACTTTTTTGAAACCGAGAAATAAAAAAATAACTAATGATTTGAGTATTAATTTTGACGATAACATCAGTCAAAATGAGCAAGAACGCAGTGAGGAGATTTTACGAAGACACCTGCAGTGTGAGGAGGAAGTTTTAAGAACACACCTGAAGGATCCTCGTCGCTCCGCACGGCTGGCTAAAGCTCGTGTTTCGTAGTTTTGTTGTTGTGTCTTGACGAAGGTGGTGGTTACCACAGAAAGCGCTCACACAAGAGTATTTTATTAACATATAGCTATATTGACATTTTAATTTTATGAACTTGAACTTTTAATGTGTATAGTGTGTTGTGAACTATTTAACATATGTGTTAATTATTAAATCAGCGAGAGTTATAGTCCACGTCTTAAAGGTAAGACAAAATTTATTTGTTTCATATGAATCCTCGCTCGAAGTTCAAAGTCTCTCATATATATATATATATATATATATTATATATATATATATATATATATATATATATATATATATATATATATACGCCATATGTTTTTGAATGATTAACATAATAGTTAGGTGATTGTGATTTAAGGTCAGAGGTCAAATATTCTGTTGCTATGCACTTTGGTAAAAACTTCAAAACATATTTCACGGACAAATATCAATAAATATTATAATATACAGCTAGCAACATTTCAGTATCATCTTTATCAAAAATTTGTCACTAATTTCTCAAAATTATAATTTTTAAATATCTGGGTTTTACTAACGCAAATGAAAAATATTTATAAAAAAAAAGTCCTGTTGACAATTGTATTAACTCCCCACCCCCCTATTATGACAAAAATCAGAAACAGCTTTAACTTGTAGTATTCAAATTGTAAGGAGAGGATGTGAAATAGCAAAGTTATAGTGTGTATGTGGATGACGTCATATTTAATGCACTTGGAGGCCATACTGGAGTAGTGAATAACATTGCTCAGCATAGGACAAACTTAATTTAAGCCAATTTCCTTGGGAAATCTGTTATTTTTTGTTATTGTAATTTTTCTCACATACTTGAGATACTAATTCAACATATTTACAACATCAATGCTCTCAAAAATATTGCATAGTGGTTTTGAACTAGAAAAATGTGTTATTTTCCTATACCGGCTTATGTTATCTATAGTACTCACTTATGACGTCGACTTTAACATGTTGCCATGTTGGATAACTCAATAACATGGGTGGCATAGGAAAATAAATCATTTTGCCAGTTTAAAACCACTATGCAATATTTTTGAGAGCATTGATGTTGTAAATATGTTGAATTAGTATCTCAAGTATGTGAGAAAAATAACATAAACCAAAAAATTAACCGATTTTCCCATAAAATTTGACTTAAATGAAGTTTGTCCTATGCTGAGCAATGTTATTCACTACTCCAGTATGGCCTCCAAGCACATTAAATATGACGTCATGTGCATACACCCTATATATAGAAAGAGGGGAAATGATGCTACATAAAAGTGGCCAAGAGGGGAGGATGGTAAATTTGATGTAGGCGGCACAACAAGACGAATATTTTTATATAAAGTAAGTTCTGCGCAAGCTAAAGTTTTTATTTTTACTTTCTAAACTTTCTCTGGGTTTAACTGTGCGCGCGGCTCGAGTCGTGCGCCGATCTGCACTCAGAAATATGTGCAACATCAGGTCTACCTACCTATATATAGAGTGTTTGCATGTATGTTGAAGTCGACGCCATGTTGGATCACTCAATAACATGGACAGTATAAGAAATAACTCATTATGCTAGTATTTAAACCACTATGCAATATTTTTGAGAGCATTGATATTGTAAATAGCTTAAATTTCAAGTATGTGAGAAAAATAATATAATAAATAAAAATTAACTGTTTTCCCAAAGAAAAATAAAGTTTGTCCTATCCTGAGCAATGTTACTTCAGTATGTGGTATAAGTGCATTAAATATGACGTCATGTTGATGCACCCTATAGCTTATTATATATTGTACTGAGGTGAATCCCACTATATTCACATTATATAAGATCAAGGTGAGACGCCTGGAAATGCTGATGACAATCTGGCCGTATACATGCCGGGGGCCTCACTTGGAAGCATGCAGATCATTCAGTCCATCTTTCATTATGTAAACAATCGAATTAACGAAATAACGAGTCAAAGTCGTTATTTTGACGACTGCAATCTTTAGGGTGTGTCATGACGTCATTCTGAATGCTTTTCGATGCTCTTCTTGAGCAATGAATAACATTGCTCAGCATAGGACAAACCTAGATTTTGTCAATTTTCTTTGGTAAATTAGCTATTTTTTGTTCATTATTATTTTTCTCACATACTTGAGATACTAATTCAACCTGTTAACAACATCAATGCTCTCAAAAATATTGTGAAGTATTTTTAAACTGTCAAAATGTGTCATTTTCCTATACTGGCCAATGTTATTTAGTACTCACTTATGACGTCGACTTTAACATGAATGAAAACATCCTATATAAAAGCACAGGAATGCACTTGGAGGCCATACTGAAGCAATGAATAACATTGCTCAGCATAGGACAAACTTTGTTTTAGCTACGTGTTTTTTTGTAGTAAATCGGGATATTTTGGTGTGTGTGTGTGTGTGTGTGTGTGTGTGTGTGTGTGTGTGTGTGTGTGTGTGTGTATGTGTGTGTGTGTGTGTGTGTGTGTGTGTGTGTGTGTGTGTGTGTGTGTGTGTGTGTGTGTGTGTGTCGTATTATTCGTAATATGTTGAGCGGCAAACCAAAGGTATACACAGCGGTATAGCATATATATTATTATGATTATATTAAGTTATTTATTGTAATAATGATGTACGTATGTTGGCTGGTGCTCACAAAGGGACCAACTAGGGTGTGACCTTGGAGTTGATTTCTCTCAGTTGGTCAGCCAGCTCTCAGAGCGTGGTCACGTGACCCGCGGGCCAGGCAGGCAGGCACAAAGTAATTGTTGTAATTACGAAGTGAATGGAGAAATCTTGCACATACATACATACACAGTGACCTTACTTACTAACTTACATTCCTGCCCCGGTTTATCTCTCTCTCTCTCTCTCTCTCTCTCTCTCACACACACACACACACACTCTCTCTCTCTCTCTGTGTGTGTGTGTGTGTGTCTCTCTCTCTCTCTCTCTCTGTATCTCTGTCTGTCTCTCTCTCTCTCTCTCTCTCTCTCTCTCTCTCTCTCTCCCTCCCCCTCTCACACACACACACACTACACCACTAACTACAAAACATATTATTATCCATATTTAAAGTTTTTCTCAGCAGCTACAGCACAATTACCCACAGCTAGCTGACTACAGTGCAACCAAACACAATTGCTTTACATTTGTATGCTCCAATTTACAGATTGCGGCTGCACCGTGGGTACACGGAGAGAACCAGGGTTTGAGGTTTATGATCAAATGTCTAATAATCTGTACAGGGAAGTTGCACTCAAATTTAAGAGCCGCCATTTTGTTGGTCAGGAATACATAGGCCAGCATAGGAAAAACGTCATTTTTATATTTTTAATAGCAAAAGAAGCTTCAAAGCTCAATCAAAGCCTTATTTCTAGCTCCTAATAAGCGCTACAAGAATATCACAAAAATTCGATTGAAATGATGTTTCCTTTATGTTGGACAATGCATTAGGCACCACAAACATGGCGACAAAAATAACATGAACAACAAATTGATTGCTTAAAAAAATTGGCCTTAAATGAAGTTTGTCCTATGCTGAGCAATGTTATTCACTACTTCAGTATGGCCTCCAAGTGCATTAAATATGACGTCATCAGCATACACCCTACGTAGAACTTCGCTTACTTTGAGATATCGAGCAATTTTCTTATTTCTCAGTGTAATTGGCGCACTTACTGTACTGTACATATTGCTTGGAGAATGTGGAGCAAGTGTTACCAATCTTGTCAAAATCACCGCAATAAAAACAACCACAAACATCAACAATCAAGTGTTCGGTTTATTATCATTTTTTTTATTGCTATATATATATATATATATATATATATATATATATATATATTTTTTTTTTTTTTTTTTTTTTTTGCTTGCCATATTGTGTTATCGTGCTACACCAGTCCCAGTCAAGACATTGTCTTATCGACAGCTAAGGACTTTACAAATTAATGTAAAAGCACACATGGGCTGGCAGAATACAGCCCGGCATTTGCCATGACAGCCTATAGAGTAACCGTGGAAACGTCTAGGCAGGCTGGTCGGTGCAATCACATCAATCATGCATCTCCCGAAAGCCTGAGTGCGTGTGTGTGTATGTATATATATTTTTCCCCTCTTCAACTATGAAAATATTCAACAATACTAACAAAGTGCTAGCAGACGACTTTGTGTTCCTGTCTACATTTAACATGCTTTCTTATGGGGCAATGAAGCAGCTATAACTTGAGTTAGAATTATTTTACAGAGCTGAAATTTTTACTGTAGCTTACTGAGCCTACAAGCTTTTGTTTTCCTGGATTTGAAGTTAATTAGATTAAAATAATAATTATTAAGAAAATTGATTAAAATTCGGGCAAAAAAACTTTGAGTTTCAGGAAGCTATACAGTAAAAATTTCAGTTTGAAAAATAATTCTAACTCAAGTTATAGCTGCTTCATTGCCCCATAAGAAAGCATGTTAAATGTAGACAGGAACACAAAGTCGTCTGCTAGCACTTTGTTAGTATTGTTGGGCTGTCAGTTTGTTTATTGCATCACTAAACACAATTTTGCAACGTCTGCTATTCCACATTTGGTGTAGATAGCTATAGTGTGTATGCATTCATGTTAAAGTCGACGCCATGTTGGATAACTCAATAACATGGGCAGCATAGGAAAATAACACATTTTGCCAGTTTAAAACCACTATGCAATATTTTTGAGAGCATTGATGTTGTAAATATGTTGAATTTCAAGTATGTGAGAAAAATAACAATGACAAAAAAAATTGCCAGATTTCCCAAAGAAAATGGCCTATAAAACAAAGTTTGTCCTATGCTGAGCAATGTTATTCACTACTCCAGTATGGCCTCCAAGTGTATTAAATATGACGTCATCCACATACATTCTATAGAGCATAGTTTTGGATCATCATTATTTGCACAAAATATCACAGAAGCGCGGTATCACATTCATTTCCTAGTCCGAGCCGAGCCCTCACCTCGCTCGCCGCAGTGACAGCCGCACCTCCTCACTAAACTGTACCCATCACATCGCCGAGTATATGTAAATATTTGACTATGCGTGCTTGGAAATATTTGACTTTGTATGCTGTGGGAATACTTGAATATACTGCGGAGTAACATTGTATGTGATATATATATATATATATATATATATATATATATATATTATGACGTGTGTATACTTTGTGTATGTAAATATATCACGTGATTTGTATGATCTCTGAGGAGGATTTGAGAAACATTTCCGGGTTTTCTTAAGTATACAGGACGGACACTGCCGGGGTCAATAAAACACTAAATAACAATAAATAAAACATAATAATATAATGTATATATATTGATATGTATATGTATATATATATATATATATATATATATATATATATCGATCTTCTCGCGTCAAGATGAAGCTACAACACTTTACAAATTTCCGAAGAATGAACGATCTACACTTTACAAATTCACGGCTACCCGATCCACTACTACAAATTCACCTACCTGTTTTATATAGCAGAAGCTCCAGATAGCCCCGACTTTGTAAAGTGTAGATCGTTCATTCATTGCAAATTTGTCAAGTGTACAAGCTTTGTCTTGACGCGAAAAGATCGATATATATATATATATATATATATATATATATATATATATATATTCAGGGGTGGGATAACACCATTAAGAATATTTTAGAATCACAATGTTATAAAAAACTACTTCTGAACTTGTGCAGCCTTGTGTTTTTGTAAATATTTTCTATGAATTATCTAATGTTTCTGATAAGAATTTAATTAAAAAAAAAAAAAAAAGAAAATAAACCAAAAACCTCTGGGGTTAAGTTTTGTATTTGATAGAGATACGTACGAAACTTGTAATCTTTTTATCAAATATCAAAACTGCATTTTCAAACAGTTGTGGAGACATCAATATGAGGAATAGGCAAGATATACGAGCCATGCAGAGGCCCAGTAACTACTGCAAATAGGGTCTATATATGTTAAAGTTGACGCCATGTTAGATAACTCAATAACATGGGTGGCATAGGAAAATAAATTATTTTACCAGTTTAAAACCACTATGCAATATTTTTGAGAGCATTGATGTTGTAAATATGTTGAATTAGTATCTCAAGTATGTGAGAAAAATAACATGAACAAAAAATTAGCTGATTTCGCAAAAAAAAAAAAAAAAAAAAAAAAAAAAAAAAAAAAAAAAAAAAAAAAAAACTAAAAGCAAAGTTTGTCCTATGCTGAGCAATGCTATTCACTACTCCAGTATGGCCTCCAAGCGCATTAAATATGACGTCATCCGCATACACCCTATACGAGCCATGGGTATGCAGTTGCATTACACTGGACTATATATATTTCTATATAGTAGATATTCCAAAGAGAATATCGTTATTCATTTTTTTATTGCCTATTAATTTATTTTTTTTTTAAATTATATAACCATTTAAATATTTTGTTCTCCATGTTGAAGAAGGTAAGTTTGACCCGCTATAGGATGTGTGCGCATGACGTCATTCTGTGTGCTTTTCGATGCTCTTCTTGAGCAATGAATAACATTGCTCAGCATAGGACAAACCTAGTTTTTGGCTATTTTATTTAGAAAATTAGTTGTTGTTTTTTGTTCATTATTATTTTTCTCACATACTTGAGATACTAATTCAACCTGTTAACAACATCAATGCTCTCAAAAATATTGTGAGGTATTTTTAAACTGACAAAATGTGACATTTTCCTATATCGACCAATGTTATTTAGTACTCACTTATGACGTCGACTTTAACATGAATGAAAACAACCTATATAAAAGCGCAGGAATACACTTGTAGGCCATACTGAAGCAATGAATAACATTGCTCAGCATAGGACAAACCTCGTTTTAGCTTCGTGTTTTTTTGTAGTAAATTTTGTTGACTTCTACTTTTCAGCGTGAATTTTCTTTGTGTTACATAAGTAATCTAACTTACATTACACCACTCTAAAAACTGGTGCACTACTGATTGTCTGATTGGATTTCTAGGAGGAAATAGTCGTACTATAATTATTGATCACTCTAAAAACTAGTGCATTACTTTAGTTACGAATCCTAACTTATTTAAGATATACACTTTTAAGTTATAATGAGTAGCTAAAATAATGCATTTTAGCAAGTTATTAAAAATAGCTAATTTAACTTGAAATAGCTTTAAAAACCTTAAAAAAACTTAAAACAACTAAAATTAGCTATTTTTAATAATTTGCTAAAATGCATTATTTTAGCTACTCATAATAACTTAAAAGTGTATATCTTAAATAAGTTAGTATTCGTAACTAAAGTAGTGCACCAGTTTTTAGAGTGACTGTACTGTATATGTCACGGTCAGTGATGTTACATCACACGTGACCATATAGTGAGTCAAGGCGCATGCGTGACGTCACGTGTGCCAGTGCATCAGTCACGTGACCCAGGTGTTCAGTTACATCACTGAGAAAGTACTTGTAGATCCTCGCGTGTCTCGATCATCATTATAACATTAAGTACAGCACTGTACATTAAGATCAAGTACTTCACATTAAATGTACAGTCATTACAATAAAATATGAAATTATATTGACATATCATTATAACATTAAGTACAGCACTGTACTGTACATTATAGGGTGTATGCGGATGACGTCATATTTAATGCACTTGGAGGCCATACTGGAGTAGTGAATAACATTGCTTAGCATAGGACAAACTTTATTTAAGCCAATTTTCTTTCAGAAATCGTTTAATTTTTTGTTCATGTTATTTTTCTCCCATACTTGAGATACTAATTCAACATATTTACAACATCAATGCTCTCAAAAATATTGCGTAGTGGTTTTAAACTGGCAAAATGTGTTATTTTCCTATGTCACCCATGTTATTGAGTGATCCAACATGGCGTCGAGTTTAACATGAATGCATAATCATTATAACATACTGCACAATTTAACATCAAGTATTTTACATTATAACATTAAGTACTGCACATTACAAGTACTTTACATAACAATATCAACCAATGCAATGG